>JAODAL010013021.1:0-92940 GCA_025379985.1 Phyllomedusa bahiana
TGCTTTTTACTCAAAAATTCTCCCCTTAAAAATCAAACAACCCTAAATATATGGGGGTTTCCACTTTTTTTTCTCTACACATCCGCTGTTGGTAGGGTAGCGTAAACAAACCTGACACCCCCTTTTAAAAAAAGGGAAGTATGCCATATACACACTCACAAAAAAGTTGGGGAATTTTGGCTTTTTGGTTGAAATTTAAAGTTAAATAATATTTCCTGAAAATGTTTTCAAAAAACACCGTTGTGAATTTTGAAATTAAGCTCCAGTAGATCAGCAAGTTTGCGAAAAAAAACGGAAACATTAACAGTTGGAAAAGGCTTCAAGGCTAGTAGCTCCCAATTTTGCATTTTAAAACAAATTTCAAGAACCAAAAGCCAAATTTTACCTAATGTTTTGTGAGTGGTGTATGTGTGGCCATCGCCTACTGTGAATGGTTGATCCTGTCCTAGGTATAGAATAGTGTTGGATTTCATTTTAATTCTGTCTGTGTTTATAATGAGCAGACCGCTGGAAAGTGATCTCTGCTGAACAGAAGTCTAGGCTTTAAACATACGAAATTGCGGCCATACAGTACGGCCCCCCCCAATTCCCCGCCCGGGTGATTTGAGACCCGGTTGGTCGCACTACTCCCGTGGCGCGGGGGAAGCCGCCAGCCCCCCCCCCTCCCCCCATTGACATGAAATTTTTTTTTCGCGGCACTATTCCCCCGCAAAAATTGACGTGTCACTTGCTCCCCACCTACTATGCAAAATTGTAACGGGGAAAAGGGAGGCGTAACCCCATAGCTCCAACGAGCTTGTTTTACTGAATTTTTTGGGGGTTTTCCCTCTCTTTTAGAGCCAAATCGATGTGAAATACGCGCTTAACTTGGCCTTTGGGTTTTTGGGGGCCCTAAAAAAAATTTCTGCAAGAGTCAATGTTCTTAAAAACCCCCTCCATTTGGGGATTGGTTTTTTTTTTAAAAAAAGAAAGGAGAGGTAAAGAAATAACTTTTGAAGTGCCCCGTCTGACCACCAGAAAAAAATCTTTAGCTCCTTTTATACACAACAGCGTTATGTATACTTTTTTTTTTTTTCCACTGTAATCATTCCCAAATTTTATTTTATTTCCCCAATAAAAAGTTTTGTATTATTTTTTTTTTTTTTTGGGGGGGGGGGGGGGGTAAACCTATACTGAAATTGAACTTTTTTTTTTTTTTTTCTCTCCTTATTTAGGGTGCTATCCTCACAGGTCCTCCTGGTACAGGAAAAACTTTGTTGGCAAAAGCCACAGCTGGAGAAGCCAGTGTACCCTTTATCACAGTCAATGGTTCAGAGTTTCTCGAGATGTTTGTTGGTGTTGGACCAGCCAGAGTAAGTTGTTGTTTTGCTTTTTTAAATTTTCATCTTAAAGGGATGTTCCCACCATGGACTGATGGCATATTGATAGGATATCCTTTTATAGTGTGATACCGTAGGTGTGGGTCCCTACTAAGGAATGGTCCCCCAAAAAGCCCCGGGTGTTTTTTGGAAATTTTCCATAGAACAAAATGGAAAGGCGCTACAAACTAAGGGCTTTCCATTTCGTGGGGACCATTGGGGGGGCACAGCTGATTATTGATCATCCCCATTATATCGGTTAGGAGGACACTGAATTAAGGACAGGATGTATGATCAAAAGATGCTCTTTTTCCAAAATGTTCACCACAACCTTTTAAAAAATGGGTTTTGTGCATTTTTTGGTTAAAGTTGGTTGTGTCTGTTAGGGGCAAATGTGCCAAGGACCCCATGTTAAAGGGGAAATTTCACATGGGTAAATTTTCCCTTTGTCAATTTTATACCTCGAAATGAGCTTCAAAGTATGCATACAAGGTGTATTTTGAAGTGAAATTGTGGCTCTTATTAGGTGCCGTTTGTGCAATGAAAATATGCACCAATATTGTTTGTATGGGCTTTTACTGGCGTATACTCCTTAAGAATTGACGAGGCACTTCACAGCAGTAAAAGCATCCCAAAATACGCACTTCAATTGCGCTTGTAAAATCCGCGTATTGTGAATGACGACGCGTATTTTAGATTGGAAAAAAGGAGCTGCATAAAACATTTTTAGCCCCAAAATGCCCCCCAAAACAAAGCTTTAAATTTACATTGTGTGAACATTCCCTAAGTATTCTTTTTTAAACAGGTCATTTCTGATGTTATTATGTAGGATTTCCCCGGCAAAAAAATTTTTTTTAAATTATATCATTTCTACTCCTTGTATTTCAGGGGCGAAAATTTTGTTTAGCCAAAGGGGCCCAAAAACATGGGTCCCCTTTCATTTTCTTCATTGGTGAATTTATGTTTTTTGGACGGAAAAGGGGACGTGGCAACTTTGGTGGTCAAAAAAGAAGGAAAAAACCCCAATGAATCAACTTTTTAAATAGAAATGGATGGTAATTTAATGTTTATTTTTTTTATCTGTGCCCCTTTAAATTTAACAAAAACCTAATGAGGCTAACCAAAGCAAAATATTGCGTTTTTTGTGCCATTTTTTGGTTTGGGAGTTTTGGACAGACCAGTTTTTACAGAGGGGGCCCCCTTTTCTGTAAAGGTGTGAGTGTGTTTTACTTTGCAACTACTAAAGACTCGCAGGCATATTTAATTTTTTGTTTTATGTACTTGCAGGATTTAATACTACAACAAATGTAGTTGTATTAGCTGGGACAAACCGACCTGACATCTTGGATCCAGCTCTTATGAGACCCTTGGGGCCCGGGTTTGAAAAAGGGAGAAATTTTTAAAAAGGGAAAAAATTTAAATTAACTCATGGCGAAAAACCCCCCAATTTTAAACACTAGAATTACTTTTGTACACTTTTTTTTTCTAAATACGGACCTCCGAAAAAAAAGCAGACTTTATATTTTAAAATTTTATCTTAGACCATTAAAAAATGGGGAAATGCATTAGATAAAGAAGCCTTGTCTAGAAAACTAGCTGCTTTGACACCTGGATTTTCAGGTAAGAAAAGGGTGAGAAGGTGACAACCTGGGCCTTTAAATCTCTGTTCTCTTTTCATATAAGGTTTCTATTAGATTGGCCAAAAAGGGGCTTTTCTAGCTTTAATGAAAATAGAGCTTTTCAATGTGTAATCAAGATGTTTACATTTTTGGATTTTTTCCCTTGCTTTTTTTCCCAAAAATCTGGGTTAATAAATTTAATTTCAAACTTTGGGGGATCCCTTTCTTGAACTTTTCCCTTAAAATTTGCATTATAAGGGGAAAGTCTTATACACTTAAAAGGGGGGTTCTTTTGCCATTTTTTTTCACAAAAACTTTTCTTTAGAAATCCCGCTTCCGGGGTCCCATTTCCTGTTCAAGGGTGTGGGGGGGTTTTTTTATAGCAGTGACTGCCCAAAATTTCCCGCTCTCCTATTGCTTGCGAGCCCCAGCTTTAAACCGCTGATAAGGACCAAAAAGGGAGTGGGGAAACACCATCCCCCCCACCGCTAGAAGGGCCCGGAAAGGGAGATTAAAAATTTTTTGAAAAAGCCCCCTTTTAAAAGGGATACATGACTAAGAACTATTTAAAATATGAAATGAAGCAAATCCGGGCAGCAATGTTTTAATTGTCATTTTTTAAAAATTTTCCCCCAATGGGTTTTGTTCAATGTTGGCAAAATTAGAAGATGATGGAAGGGGGGAAGAATTAAAAAATCACTGTGTAATAAAAAGTTGCAGAATAGTTGGGATTTATTTTCATAAACCGAGAAAACCAAATGGTAAGGAAGGTTTTTTTTTTTTCCCTTTTTTTCGGATGAAAACCCCCTTTGGGCCCCGCCTTTTTCCTTTAAATTTTTTTTATCTTAACCCAAAAAAAAAAAACAAAATTTAAATTACTGGTTTCCCAAAAAGGGGCTGTACAAACATTGTCAAATATTTTAAGTGAAACTCAGAAGTTATATATACAAGACAAAATAGGTTAAGGGGTAGACATTGTTACAGCCTGTGCTTGCTTAATTGATTTAGGGCAGCATGTATGATTTTTGGCGTTAAGACGCCAATTTTTTAGCACATACAATCATATAGAATGCGTTAGATTTATGAACCCGCTCTACTGCTGGTCCACAAAATCGGGGCGCATTTAAAGTGCTAAAACGACAATATGTGGGCACATGGTAAACCACTTGAAAGTGGTTTACCTGTTCCAACAGAAATGCGGCTAGAATTGTCATAGCTAAGCTATAAATCTATCGCTTCGTACGGTTCTAGTGCACCCCGCCTCCAGCACGCCCCCCAAAATCAGGTGCATTACTGAGTGCCACGGTCCGCTCTGCAGGCATTACAGGCGATGTATAACTATTGTGTACGGGGCTTCGCCTGATGTCGGGCTGAAAAGACGGCAGGTTTCTGGCGCAGCCCCGTTTATACATGTTGCCCTTAGTCTATTATAGTCCTCATTTCTATTTAACTTTATATGTGGCCACTTACACATGATTATTTTTTTCTCCCCTTGGTTACAGGGGCAGATATAGCAAATGTGTGTAATGAAGCTGCTCTTATTGCTGCCAGACACCTCTCTGATGCCATAAACCAGAAGCACTTTGAACATGCCATAGAGAGGGTAATAGGAGGTAAGATGTCGAATGTGATATCCGTGAAGCACTACAGTACCTAGATGCTCATGTATTTGTAATCCTTTTTTTTTTTTTTTTCTTGTAAAGACGATTCAGACGTTATTTCCAAGTGTGCTGGAACTTGCATGGTTAACACCACAGTAGTTAGGTCTTGAACATGTTCTCATCTGGTGCCCCTCCTGTCTTGTAAGAGTATTGCCTAGTGTTAACATGCCACAAATCCTGTATTGACTCGCCAGTATCATCATGTTATGTAGCCGCAGACAAACTACCTCTGTCCATTTTATGTTAACAGTATTTTATTTTGATGTTACTTATAGCATTTAGTTATAATACCATGGATGCTTTAGTCTGTGCTGCATGTTTTATTGGGGTAAGTTTATATATGTAATTTCAGCTCTGATTCAGAGGAGAATCCCAAAAAATCCATGTTTATTCCGTGTGGATTTTTGATGCGGATTTTCTTTTGTTGATGTGGACTTGATGCTGAATTAAGAGGCAGAAATCTGCCTCTAATTTTTGACGATTCAGCACTGAATCTGCTTCAACAATTGATGTCCCTTATTTTTTTCAGCACTGAAGAAAATCTGCGTTGTGTGCACAGAGATGCTGATTTTCCATTGAAAACCATGTGAAGTGGATTGCAGCCAGATTTGGACACCGATTCTGATGCGGATTCAATGTTGAATCTGTATCAGAATATGCATGCAAATCAGCCGTGTGAACATATCTGAAGGGTTATAACCTCAAAGTGTACCGTAAAAAAAAAAAAAAAAGATATTATTATTACTGAATTGATGCATTTTCTGTTTTGTTTTAGTACAATACTTATGTCCGTGTATTCTATTTGTTTTTCAGGCTTAGAAAAGAAAACCCAGGTTCTCCATCCAGAGGAAAAAAAGACAGTGGCTTACCATGAGGCTGGGCATGCTGTGGCGGGGTGGTTCTTGGAACATGCAGATCCTCTTTTAAAGGTTAGATACATATAAAGCTCTTGTAATTCACTTACGCCATATAGACAGAATACACATCTATTATGGCAGATATGGCAGGTAATGTGGTTACATCACTGGTGAAGTCCTGTTCACATTTAGAAGTAGATGCACTGAAACACATACGGAAGATCAAATTTTAGTTCATAGAATGGCTGTTTTAGGCCCTTGCATTATGCTTTACTGACAACATGCCAAAATGGCACCCTGCTGGATGAATAAGAGGTAAACAGAACCTTGGGTGTTTTTCAAATTCAAGTCATGTCTGTATGGCACTTTCATTTAAACAGAAGTCCTGCTAATGTTGACAATAATCCATACAACCAGTACTTGCTGTCCAATTTGGACAAGCCCATCATTTGTTTGAAGTGTCCTGCTTGTTGGGGGCCATGATTGGCAATTGCAGAGAACACTCGTGGCTTGAAAAATTTGACAGCGTAAATTCAAATTGGTAAGCTGTCTAATGAATGGAGGTGCCTGGTTTATAATGGGGTCTCCATTGGGGATACCCTAACCCCTCTCTCTCCTTAGCTCCCCATGTCCAAATGACCAATCAGACATATGTAAATAATTTCTGCAAGCTTAATATTAAAGGGGTTTTCCGACCGTTCCAAATGTTCGTTCGTCTATTTTGAAAAATAGAAGACAAGAAGAATACTTGCCTCCTGCATGTTCTCGTTTCATTACCATGGTCATCCCAGGTGTAGCTGTGAACGTGACTGCTGCGACCTGTGATCAGCTGCACCTGTCACATGAATGATAAACGTCCACAACTACAGCCGGGATCACAAGGACGGCCATGGCAACGGAACAAGAGCTTCCAGGAGGTAAGTATTTATCTCGTCTTCTATTTTCATAATGCCCTCACAGACAAATAAGCATTTTGAACTGTCGAAACACCACTTTATGTACAAGCACTTCTTGTATTATCTATTCACACACGGTCTTTTTTTTATGACATTACTAGAAGTTTTCAACATACTTTAAGGCTATGTTCGCACGGCTTAACTGCGGGACGGAATATTCCGCCTCCCCCCCGCAAGTTACGCCGTGTGGCCGGGGAGTGAGCGGGGGGCCGCACTTCGCCGGCCATTGACTTGTATTTCCCAGCGGCGCGTAAACGCGCTGGTAATTCACATGTTCAATGATCCTCCCCGCCTTGGCGGATTCGCCGAGCCAGGGAGAGGAGACTAATCCATAGTTCTCTAGAAAACTGTGGTTACCTGGGTAAGAATGGGCTGGGTTTTCAGCCCGTAATTTGCGCACTTCGGCACATAATTACGGACCGAAATACGGCCCATTTTAAGCCATGTGAACATGGCCTAACAGGAACCTGTGAGCTCCTTTATGCTGCCCAAACCACGGCTACATAAAACAGCTGCAGGTTTTCTTGTCTCTGTAAGGTGTGTTTTACCCTGTAACGCTATGGTTATAATCGAGACCTGTTGGTTATGCTGGGTTGGGTGGGGAGAAGCTGCACAGCAGACTGCTCTTCTCCTGTGGCAGCACGTCATAGCATATTTTTTACATATCTACTGATTTTTGATTCATGACATAGTATAAATCTAGTACATGTCCAGTAGAGAGAGACAAGTTAGGACAATACACCCTTTTTTTTATTAATGAATGTATATGAACTTTTAACACATTTTGTTATTGCTTTATGCTTGCTATCACTAAATAAATCCTTAGCAGTTTACTGATTACATCTGACAGCATAACATCTAATCTAAACACATGTAGGATCACACGTCTGCAGGTTTTTCGGATTACAAAAATATATTGCTTTTTGTTATAATTTACGCCTCTTTAAGTTATTCCATGTAGTGGACTTTGTCCAAGAATTCTGACTTCTCTTCCAGGTTTCTATCATCCCACGAGGAAAGGGGTTAGGATATGCTCAGTATTTGCCTAGAGAACAGTATTTATATACAAAGGAGCAGCTGCTGGATAGGATGTGCATGACTCTGGGCGGTCGTGTCTCAGAAGAAATATTTTTCGGCAGGATTACAACTGGAGCTCAGGATGATTTAAAGAAAGTGACACAAAGTGCCTATGCACAGGTACGTAACTGTATGTGTGTGTATAATAAACATATTTAACCCCCTTATGCCCTGCAGCATTAAATTATACATTGTTGGTGAGAAGAGAGATTGGAGCGGGATCACTCGCTGAACCCGCTCCATGCATGGTGGCTGCAGTTGTTAATTACAGCTAACATTTGCCAATAACAGTAGGGATTGGAGCCTGCTCTGATCCCTGCTGTTTCATCCTTTAGATGCCACACTTCCTCTCCCCCATTGGTATCACGGGATGCTGAGCAGTTGCCATGGCAGCCTAACATCTAATGAAGGCTTCCGTAGCTGATATTGTACTGCTTCTATTACTTCCTGCCAGGCAGGAGAGCCATCTTGGTACACTCTTTTGCATGTCATTAATAATGCAGGATGGTGTACAAGCAATCTCACACTCTAGAAGTTAAGTACCCTAGGGGGATTAACATTACAATTTAAAAAAATTTACCGAATTTTTCCATACAATAAGAATTCACTGGGACTATTTAACGCACTTAGGTTTTAGAGGGGGAAACTAGGAAGAAAAAAAATTGAAGCAAAAAGTATGGGCTGAAGTGTAGTTTTTTTTGGGAAACGTGACTTTTTGATCACTTTTTATTCCAATTTTTTTGAGGATATTAAATGACTAAAAAACCACAACTTTGGCGGTTAGAATTTTTTTTTCTTCTACGGTGTTCAGCGTACGGGATAAATGATGTAATATATTAATAGATCTGACTTTTATGATTGCGGTGATAGCAAATATGTGTAACTTTAGATTTTTTTATTTGTAAAATGACAAAAGGCGGTGATTTAAACTTAATTTTTTTTTTAATCTTTTTTTTTTTTTTTTTTTTTTACTTTAATACTCGGTCTTCCTAGGGTACTTGACCACTAGGGGACACACTTCCTTGTCCTATATACAGCAGTACTATTGCACTGTTGTACATAGAATTTTCTTTCATCACCTATTAAACCCTGCCTATGGCAGGGTGTAAGAGGTGCACATACATGGCAGCTGCAGAAGCCTACATGAGGCTTCACCTGCCATGGCAACCGATCACCCTCCTGCAAATTGCAGGGAGGTAATCGGACAGAGGAGCGGTGCACGACACTGCTCCTCATTCAGCAGGCGGAGGTGCCCGCCCACACAGAATGGCCGCACCCGCCCGCACGGAATGGCCCCAACCGCGTCCGCCTGCAACAGAAACGGCTTGCATGCCCGCTGCCTGCCCGAGTGTCCCACACGCTGCCCGAACAAGTGCGTGCGCAATTTGTATTATCGCCGCCAGACATAATGCAATTAAAGGGGTTGGTCTCGCTACCAATATGAATGGGGTTTTAATTAACAGAATCTTTAAAAAACAAGCCACTTTGCAAATATATGTTCATTACAAAAATGTCCTACTGATTTTTGATTACATCCCTGAAAATCGGATGCATCAGCACCTCAAATCACTAAAGGCAGCCGACCTGTTGATTTTTATCTCACTGGCTGACAGTCTCTGGTGACTTATCAGTCTTTCTAAATACAGGTCTGAGCACAGAGCCCCCCTCACAGTATATTCCTGTAGGGAAGGGAGGGGGAGGGCTCTGTCTTCTGTGCTGGTGGATGAACCTGTGCTGATGCCTGCTCCCTCCTGCTTCTTTCTACACAGATATGAGGAGAGCAGAGGTGAGGCTGATCTGTAGTCGTAGATGTGACAGCAGTGAAGTGTGTTACTATAATCATGATGTTTCTGTGGGAGCTTTGACTAACTCAATAGAACAGATCAGGGGGGGCCTGTTGAACGGTTTCATATCCCTCCCTGCTCTGCCAATTAGTGACACATCGGTGATTATAGTGAACACCTACACAGCTGCCCTGTTCTGTTTTCTGACAGGATTTGTTTGTTGTTACTTGAGATGTCGTGGAACTTGTAATGCTAAGTAGGGGGTTATAGGAACCTTTACATCCCCCGTTGCTCTGCAATTAGCATACACAGCTTCACAAGACCTCTGCTCCATAGCCACTCATAGATCAGCCCCCCCACCTCACCCTGCTGTCTCCCCTGACTCTGTGGAGAGGAGCAGCAAGAGCTCAGCCACAAGCACAGTGCAGCTGATTCAGCATAGCAGCAGATCCTCGGCAGGCACACACAGGGTTAACCCTGGCAGCAAACCCCCTCGCCCCCCCCCCCTTCTCCCCTGCTGTATAGAAGTTACTGCAGTTGGAAGAGGAGAGCTGTCGGTGTTCTTTCAGGGGAAGGAGGGATGAGAAGAGGCAGAACGAAAAGCAACGCCCCTGAAATTTCGAAAAATCCTATGCTGCCAGACACACTAAGGTAGGCTGAAAGCCTGTAGTGAGACAACTCCTTTAAGTAAACTATTGTAGAGTAAGTATTGTTGTAAATTGGCAAGTAAAAGAATTAATAAGCAGTACTATCCACTTTATAAATAGTGAAATTAGAAATGGCCTCATCAAATACCAAACCAATTCTTGTCGATATAACATAGTAAATATATTTCACTTGTCGTGACAGGTCATGGTAATGAAGACAAAAGTGTGAGGGTTTTCAACCTAAAAAATTAAACCTATAACACAACATAATTAAAATAGTCATATTACATAGTGAGAAGTGAATCAGAGAAATGACCCAAAGCGGAGTGTCATGAGTGGGGCTACAAGGAGGGCACAGGAGCACACAATAAAGGACACGAAAAAATTAGATCCCAATGCCAACCTCCAATTATGCGCTAGGGAAAGGGAAAACCACACGTAGACAGGTCTCTGGGGCACAATTCATCTCGAACACACACTACCGGACCTTCCTTCTGCCCTGCTTGCAGCGATCCAGGGATACGCTAGGTCACAATAGCTCACATTCGGTTCTCACTCGTATCACACATACCCCCACACAGTCCAGAACCCCAACAACACACACTGCACCACCCTTCGCTTTCTAGTAAGGAACTGAAAATAACTCTATACTATTGATCACATGCATCAGCAGTCACTTAAATTCTTCGGAGATATTCAAGGTTCGTTTAGGGCAACAAGGCAAAACTATCAACATTTTAAGCTTTGATATACAGGTACAGTACTTACAACAATGACAAAATAACAGACATACAAAATAACATGCAGAACAGTATATAAACAAAAAGGGATAGAATACGATAAAGACCCTTTCCAATTCATTTGATTAAAAATCTGGGCTGAGGTGTACAGCTAAAGAGAATCGGTCAGATCTAGGCTTGATGCTTACTCCTGAATCTGACTATGGTCTTTGACAACCCAAGGTGATTTACTGAAAAAAAAAAGTTCCAGGTTCTATCATAACTCCTGCTAGAAGTCTCCTTGCCAGATGTCATGATGGCAAAGTTCCCAAGTATGAATTTACCAACCCAGGCATACAAAATATGAATATGACATTCCTAATTTGGGCTGATTTCCGTTTCTCTGGTTCCTTAAAGCCTAACATTCTCACATACAAGACTGAAGGTGTAGCTGGGTTCCTGGGCTGTAATTTCATAAGTGAGTTATGGGAAACATGGATTATGGCCAAGATTTGTTTGATGTTTAATTCTTCTCATTGTCCTATTTCATGTGCTTAGCTATTGGATGTGCTAAGAGTCCTTGGTGACATATAGTCGGGCTTGAGTTTACCTTTCTCCCACTTGTCCTAATTATCACATCTGACTGCAGGAGCTTCATAAAAAGACATGATACGTCACATACAATATTTCTATACAAAACAATTAGGCAAACTGAACTAAACGTTCAGAGGCTCCTTGCAATTTTCATATTGAAGCAATCCATTTGTGGATTTAAACTCTGCTGAACAACAAATTTTCGGGCAAGCCGCACAATTCCCACATAAAAATATATCCTTATTTCTCCTGTAAAGTCTACACTGTAAAATAATAACAACAAAAAATACCCAACACCAAAATTTATTTGTTGGTCATTTTGGGGGGACATGTATCAAAACTGTCTGGTTGCAATGGGCAACAAAGAAAGTCTTAAACCTAATCAGAGCATTTTTTTCAGAGCACTATATGAAATGAAAGGGAAGCTCTGGTTTCTATGGGCAACAAAGAAAGTCTCGGGCCCGAGGCCGTTTCATACATGAAGCCCTTTGTGTCCACAGAAAAGTGTAATAAAAAGTAATCAAAAAGATGCATATATTCGAAAATGGCACCAATAACAACTACATTTCAGTCTGCAGTAAATGAGCTGTCACTCGGGTCCTTTGATTAAAAAAAAATTAATTATTGGTCGCAGAAAATAGCATTGAAGCACAATTTTTTTTTTTTAAAAAAGCCAAAATTTGCTTTGTCATTAAGGGTTAAAATATGAATACAATATATAATCATTATAAATGCATTGTGATTTATTGTGTCCCAGAATACATTTTTCACAAAATTATATCCTTTGTGTTTTCTAGATTGTCCAGTTTGGCATGAGTGATAAAGTCGGCCAAGTTTCATTTGACCTTCCCCGTCAAGGGGAGATGGTTTTAGAGAAGCCTTACAGTGAGGCCACAGCAAGACTCATTGATGATGAAGTTCGAATACTGATCAATTCTGCATATGAAAGAACTGTAAAACTGCTTAAGGAGAAGAAATCTGATATAGAGAAGGTAGGTTACCATGTTGTAAATGGTTCCGTGGTACTATTTTTGTTATTCTAAGTTGCAGGTTAACGTAAAACATCCATCTGACGTTGTGTTGTGTTTTGTTAAGGTCGCACTTCGCCTCCTAGAAAAGGAGGTCCTCGATAAAAGTGATATGGTTGAACTTTTGGGGCAAAGACCATTTGCAGAAAAATCTACTTATGAAGAATTTGTAGAAGGTACTGGGAGCGTGGAAGAGGATACAACACTTCCTGAAGGTCTAAAAGACTGGAACAGAGATCGTGAAAAGGATAAAGAAGAATCAAATGATGAACAGATAGCCCGCCACATCAATGGGGGAATGCCATTTTGATTCAATCTAGATTTTAAGAGAACTTGTATCTTCTCTCTCTTCCCTCTTTTTAAATTGGATTTAAAGGGAACCGGTCAAGAGGTTTAAAAGCTGCACCCCTACGGGAAAGCAGGGAAACCAAAATAGGTTTGGGGAAATTTGGTATCTTTACTGTAAATTGCGGGGGCCCCTTTAAAAAAAAAAAAGGGTGTTTAAAAAGGGCCTGTGAACATTTTTCTTTCCTATATCTGGCTTTATTGACAAGTTTCTTCCTATTTGTATGGAGAAAAACCTGGCAATCAAGCCAGACTTAGCAAGAAGAATTGCCAAGTATATGCCCTTGTGCCGCTTCTCCTGGGGTTCCTAACTTGTATTTTAAACTGTTTTTTTCTGAACCACTTTAACATTCAAGTAAAACAGTGGTTTGTACCGAAAGTCTTTTGGGGTGGTCAGCATGGCGTAGTCCAGGCGCAGGGAATCTTTCCGGGTTTTCACTTCTAAAGCGTAAAATTTCCCCTTTTAAAAAAGTCATTACTTTTCCTTTTTTGCCCCTACTATATGAGTATACTTTGTCCTACTATATGAGTATACTTTGCTACAAATTTTGGTTACTTTGTCCTACTATATATAAACTTTGTCCTAGCAGGTTTTTCTGTGAATCATACCCCTTATTTAGGGATTGAAACACAAGGAGGGAAAGCAAAGTTAATTTGTTTAAAAAAAGTAAATTTGGGATTTATCTGCGTTTTTGGACATTGTAAAAGTAATGTAAGTTATGAGGGGAAGGTTAACGATTTTATTAATTATCATAAGAGGCAAATATATATCAGGTCTGCATTGGTTTTAAGTGGCCCAAAAAAAAATCTTCAAACAGATTCCGGGACTTCAAAAATCAGCGTCGGGGGTATTACTGGGAAAACCTTCATTAAATTTAAATTGGCCCATTTTTAAAAACGGGTTAAATATTTTTATTTGTTTCTTTGCAAAAAGAAGTCGCTTTAAACAATGGCATGTCATAATCAACATTGCCCCTGCAAGAAGAGAGCACTTGATTTGCATCTAAAATTCAAAAAGAAAACCCGTAATGATTTGGGGGTTTATTTGTACATAGATGTGAATTATATTTCCCGCCCGTATAAACATTTCATGCCCAAAGGTTAAAATATAAAAATTTCCCGTTTGGCGGGTGTCTCGCCAAAAGGGTTTTTTTTTTTTTTTTTAATTGAAAAAAATATCTGTACAGTGGGTATGCAGGTAAAACTTTTGTCCAAACATTTATAGAACTCTTCCGGTGATCTAACAAGAAAACGCCAGCATATATGCCACAGGGTATCGAGTAAAAATACCTTAAAGTGGTTTTCTCAACATGCTGTCTGAATAGACAGTGGTTGGTTCTTTAACAGTTGGGGGTTTTTAAAAATATTTAGTTTTCTCTATGGCCTCGTTCACACAGCTGATTCTGGGACGGATTTAAACCATATTTCCCCCGCCGTTTTTGGGGCTCCAATACGGGTGAAATCCGTCCCCGGCATTACAGTAAACCACAGTTTTTCAAAGGCCCACTATGGATTCCGGTTTCCTTCCCACCCTCCCGGGGGGGGGGTTTTAAAAGGGGGGGGGCGGGGGGGAATAAAAAACCCGGGGGGGGGGGGGCCGGGGGGGGGGCGGGGGGAAAAAAGTTGGGGCCCTTCAAAATTATCCCTCGGGAAAAAACGTGCTGGGGGAAAAAATGGTTTTCTAAGGGGCCGGCGAGCTGCCCGGGTTCCCCCCCCCCACTTGGGAAGGCACACAAGTGATTTTCGGGGCGGAAAAAAAATTCCCCTCCCGGGGGAAATTTTTAAAAAAGGGGTGGGGAAAAAGCCCGGGGGAAAAAAACCAGACTATTTAACCAGTTAAAAATGAGGGTTTTTTACTTCAGAAATTTTTTTAAGGGGGGGTTTTCTCTGTTTTACTGCCCCTTTAAAAAGGTAGTTTTTTAAATCACTCTCTCCTCTTTGGGCGGGTTTCCCCCAAACAGGGTGGGTTTTTAAGCTTTTTCAAATCCCTTTTGGGAGGGGGCTTTTAGGGGCCCTTTCTTGAAATGGAGGGAAGGGGGAAAATTCTAACCAAAGAAATTTTTGGGTAAAGGGGAGCCTTTTCAGTCTCAGCTCCCCTGTTTTACCCCTTTTGGGTTTTTCTGAAGCTAATTTTCCCTAGGGTATAAAAATTTTTTACTTGGGCACCCGGGCCAGGGGGGGGCTAACCCTCCTCCCTGCCTCCACCCTTTTTCAGTTTAAAAGCGTCCTTTGGTTAAAGGGAGTTTTCCCTATAAACCTGGGGGGTGCACTTGGATTTTTGATTTAAAATTTTCTCTTATCTCATGTTCTTTAAAAAAAAATCAAATTTTCCCAAATTTTTCCTTTGTCTTCATTTACTGTTTCCCCCTTTTATGTTTGGGAAAACTTTAAACTTTTATAGTGAAAAAATCTATTTAAAAACCAAAGCCTTCTGTCAATGAAAACCTCCCCATAGCCCCCTAGGAGTGAAAACAGTCTAATAAGTCTTTAGAGATAAAGACCCTATTTAGTCCCACCATGGTGACGTACTTTCCTTTTCTCCCCAATCGGGGGGGGGGAAGTGAGTTTTTGGGAAATTTGGGGTTCACTCAGAGAAGATAAAAACTCTTTATCTCCGACCAGGGCAATATCAAAAGAGCAATGGGATTTAGTAAAAGTCTTCATTTACCTTTGCCCCCCATGTTAAAACTAAATCATTTGAAGGGAGGGAAAAACCCCCTTTAAAAAAGGGTTTATTAAGCAGTCAATTTTATGGCAGGGCAAATAAACAAAACGTTTATGGCCCAAAATGGGTGTTTTTGCAATAAATTTAAACTTTTTTCGCCAATATTCATTTGGGGGGCAAAAAGCACCTTGGGTAAAAAGGCCGTTGCTTGGGGCGGACTCTAGGCGGACCAAAAAAAACCCTTTGGGGCCCGGAAACCCCGGGGCTATATCCTACTGTGACGCCCAAAGGGTGATTTATTTTTTCGGGCCCCGGGGTCTGTAGGGGGCAGGGCCTGCCCCTGCAGAGTTTTTTTTTATTTTTTTTTTCCTGGGTTTATGGTCCCCCCGAAATGCGGCTCGGGGAGAACCGTTTTGGATTTTCCCAAAAGGCTCCCCCCCAAACCGGTTTTGTACAGGTTCCCCCGGGTTTTCGCATGGGAAACGCTCCCCCATCGGTGATTTTCGTCTCGGGGCAGGGAAAGAAATTCCTGGCCGCCTAGACAAACAAAAGGGCGCTTATCTGCCAAACCCCTTTTGCCCCGGGGCACCAGCAGTTTCCCCCGGTTTTACAGTAGGGGCAAACATTTTCAGTTCACAGCTCTGCCGTTGGCCCCGCGACCCCCACCAAGGTTTTTCCCAAAAGGTCTTAGCACCCCTGTAGGATTCTGCGCACGGGGGCGTGCCCATATCCCAATCTGGAACTCCTGGTAAAGGCCCCCTTCGCCCCCCTGCCGGGACGTATCGGGGGTACCCTAGATGTCTTAGTACTTACGCCCTGGATAGTCAATTTCAACAAGTCCTGTCTGACTCCAGTCAGAGGTGGAGTTCCTGGGGGATGACGCTCGACATCAGTGTCCAGAGGGTTCCCCTCCCGCGGGGGAAGGTTGGGGCAAATGCAGGTAGCTTTTTCCCGTGCGGTGCGCCCAACCCCATATCACTTCGCACTTGATGCGGGTGTTTGGGGATGGGGCTGCGTTCGAGGCGTGGCCTTTCGCAGTTTCCTTTCCCCCTCTGAGCGGGCAACCCAGCCAGGTGGGACGGTCCTCCAGACCCTGGACAAATGTTGGCTGCCATCCGGTTGCAGGCCGACCTGGGCTGGGGGCAAGCCCCCCTGCGTTGCATCAGGGGAAGTTGTTCTGCCCCCGCAGTGGCTGGTTCCCCAGGGGTGCCAGTGATCGGGTGGGGGCCTTTTTTTCGGCTCCTGGATGACCCGGGGCCGCGGATTCCACGAATCCTTCCCCAGATCAATTCGGGAGCTCCGGGGCCATTTTTTTGGCATCCTTCTTTGGGCCCCGATGATTCGGGGGCACCCAGTTGGGATTCATCCGAACAAATGCCACGGCATTTCCCCCTATCTAAAATCGGGCCCGGCACCAGAAGCGGGCGGTTTTTCAGGAAACCCCGGGGGGGATTCTTCGCTGGGCGGAACGATCTTCCCGGTTTTATCGGCTTTTTCTCCCAGGGGTAAAAAATGGGGGCCCGACCACCTCGTTCGGACGACAATCCAACCCGGAGAGTGGGGGGTTTTCTTCCGGGAAAGTTTTTCACCACCTTTGCCGGAAATGGGGGAGGCAGACTTTCGACCTTTTTGCGTCCTGTCAAATCACCAGCTACGGAACAAGTGTCCAAGCCAGGACCCCCGCCCTACCAGAAATGCTTGTCCTGCCCCTGGAGGCAGTTCGCCTATCTACTGTTTCTCCTTGGCCTCCCCTTCCTCGGGTACTCAAGCGCCTCCAGTTCGAGAGGGTACCCGCTATCCCATCGCCCCGGACTGCCTCGCAGGTCCTGGTACGCGGACTCGTCGCCCTCTGGCACCTCCCCTTGGCCCCCTCCGCGCATCCAGATTTTCTCATAGGGTCCTCGTTCCCCCCTACCATACCCAGGTGCTTTTTTGACGGCGTGGCGTTGAAACCGCGAACTGAAATTCGCGGTCTGTCGCAGGGGGTTTCCAGACCATGTTCGGCGCGAAAGCCGCAGTCCCCCCGGATCATTACCGTACCGGGAAAAGTCTTTTTTCCCTGGGCTGAGACCCGAGGTTTTCCCCCCCTTTGGGGTTTTTGGTTCCAAGGTGCTATTTTCTTGCAGTCAGGCCGGATTGGGCTCAGCCTGTTTTTCTTGAAGGGTCGATTTTTCTGCCCACTCAGTTTTGTTTCGCGCAAGCTAGCCTCCTTGTGAGGTTAAAAGTTTTTGCAGGGGTTTTGGGATTTGGTCCCCCTTGGTTGTGGCCTATTGAACCCTGGGACTTTTAATCTTGTGTTGAAGGCCTGCAGTCTTTACCTTTTGAGCCACTCGGGGATTCCCTACTTTGCTTTCTGGGGAAAGGGGGCATTTTTTGGTGGCCATTACTTCCCTTCCAAGTGTTGAAAAGGGGCTTATCAGCAAATTCCTTTTTGATTTTGCATAAGGACCCGGTGGTTTTGCGCGGTCTCTTCGTTTCTCCCCCAAGGGGGGTCTTGTTTACATTTTAAAGAGGATATAGTTCTGCCCCTTCGCCCCCTCATCCACCCAGAGGGGCGTTTGCATGTTTTGGTGTGGTCAGACTGTTCGCCTTTCCCCTTTTTGGGCGGATGCCTTTTGTCGTTTCGGGGCCCCCGCAGGGGCCTGGCGGCCTCTAAGGCCACCATTGCCAGCGGATCCGGTCTGCGATTTCGGAAGCCCATTGCTTAAGGGGGAGTCCCCCCCCTTTCCCGGTTTTAATGCTCATTCCAAAAACGGGCGGTTGGTGCCTCCTGGAGGTTCGCATCAGGCATCAGCGTTCAGGTTTGCAAACGGCCCCCTGGCTTTAGTCCCTACTTTTTTAAATTCTACCAGATACATACCTTTGGGCCCGGCTGACAACCTGGCCGGAAGGTACTTTAGGGAGCATTGCTTAGGGCTTTAAACACTGCTGAGCGATTTTTTTTCTTTTAGTTGTTTTTTTCCCCCACCCTCTTTTGGGCAGTTTGGACATCCCAAGTTTTTTTTTCTGTGTCCCCCCAAAGAATGATTGCGAGAAAATGGTTTTTTACTTAACCCTAAAAAACCCCTTTTTTCCAATTCATTTGGGGGGCACAGGTCCCCCCCTCATAGTCGTTTTCAGGGGTTTGGGTTTTTCTCTTTTGCCCTTTCCCCTCGGCCCGGGGTTTTTTACCAACTGATCAGCCGGCATCAGCAGGAGGGGTTAGTCCACCGGGGCGGGCCCAAAACGTTTGGTCCGCCTAGAGTCCGCCTCAGAAGGCAACGGCCCTTTTAAACCAAGGTGCTGTGTCCCCCAATGAATTGGACGAGAGGGATTTTACGGTAAGTACAAAAATCCATTTTCTTGCCACTTTAGAAAAATGGGCAGGATTACCTGACAGCAGGCGTGACTGGCATTTTAAGGACTTTCATATTAGTTTAGAAAATTTGTTGTTAGAAAAAAACATAAAATAAGGCTTGTTTATAGCAAGGGTAGTTTTATGTCTGTATGATGTCCGTGGCCCAAGATGCACTATAATGTTTTAATCTCTTTAGCCCGCCATGACGTATTAGTATGTCATGGCAGTGGTAAGGGAGTATGGAGCAGACTCGCTTGCTGAGCCACTCCATAAAGTGCCTTGCGAAAGTATTCGGCCCCCTTGAATTTTTCAACCTTTTGCCACATTTCGGGCTTCAAACATAAAGATATTAAATTTTAAATTTTTTTGTGAAGAATCAACAACAAGTGGGACACAATTGTGAAATGGAACGAAATTTATTGGATATTTTAAACTTTTGTAAAAAAATAAACTGAAAAGTGAGACGTGCAATATTTTTCGGCCCCCTTAAGTTAATACTTTGTAGTGCCACCTTTTGCTGGGATTACAGCTGCAGGTTGCTTGGGGTATGTCTCTATTAGTTTTGCACAATCAGAGACATTCTTGTACATTCTTCCTTGGCGCACAGCTTGAGCTCAGTGAGGTTGGATGGAGAGCGTTTGTGAACAGCTGGAGCTCAGTGTGGTTGGATGGAGAGCTTTTTGTTGACAGCTGGACCCCCCCAGTGGAGGTTGGATGGAGAGCGTTTGTGAACAGCAGTTTTCAGCTCTTTCCACAGATTCTCGATTGTGTTCATGTCTTGACTATGATTTGGCCATTCTAACACCTGGATTCATTTATTTGGAAACCTTCCATTGTAGATTTTGCTTTATGTTTGGGATCATTATCTTGTTGAAAGATAAATCTCCGTCCCAGTCTCGGGTCTTTTGCAGACTCCAACAGGTTTTCTTCCAGAATGGTTCCTGTATTTGGCCCATCCATCTTCCCAACAATTTTAACCATCTTCCCTGTCGCTGCTGAAGAAAAGGCCAAACCATGATGATGCCCCCACCATGTGTGACAGTGGGGATGGTGTGTTCTGGGGGATGAGCTGTGTTGCTCATAGTTTTGCATTGTGGCAAAAAAGTTGGATTTTGGTTTCATCTAACCAGAGCACCTTCTTCCACATGTTTGGTGTCTCCCAGGTGGCTTGTGGCACATAAGGTTACACATATTTGGTTTCGCCGCGTCCGAAAAAGTCCGATCTATAAAAATATAACATCATTTATCCCGTACACTGAACATCGTAGAAGAAAAAAAATTCCAAACGCCAAAATTGCGTTTTTTGGTCATTTTAAGTCACTGAAAAAATGGAATAAAAATGTTAAAAAAAGTCGCATGCATTCCAAACTGCTAGCGATAAAAAGTACACTTCAGCCCGCAAAAAAGCCCCCTCACTGACATCCGTAGATGTTTTGTACAAAAAAGTTATTGGTCGCCCAAAAATGGCGCCGTGGTGCAAATTTCAAAAATAGAAAATGTTTGGAATTTTTTTACGGTTTCCAAAACATAACGGAACCCTACATGTTTGGTATTGCCGTTTGCGTAACAACCTGTAGAATACGGATAACACATTATATTTACCGAAGATTGAACGCCGTAAAAGCAAAACCCTCGCAAACATGTCGAAAATACATTTTTTTTTAAACAATTTGGCCCACTTGGGAATTTTTTTGCGGTTTCCCAGTATAATTCTATAGTAAGTGAATAACACCATTAGAAAGTACATCTTGTCCCGCAAAACAAAAGCCCTCATGTGTCTATGTAGGTGGAAAAATAAAAAAGTTATGGCTTTCAGAAGGCGAGGAAGTAAAAACCACCGTGACACAACAAAAAAAACGCCGGGTCCTTAAGTTGTTAAATAACCTGTGCACTGCTAAGGAAATCCTGAACACGTGAACTGTTGACAGGTCCTGAGGACCGGAGTTGAGAAACACTGGTTTAGAGGGACGTCCGTCTCTTGGTAGATTTGCAGAGGTCTAATATTCCTTCCATTTCAATATGATCGCTTGCACAGTGCTCCTTGGGATGTTTAAAGTTTAGGAAATCTTTTTGTATCCAAATCCGGCTTTAAACTCTCCCCAACAATTTTCACGAAACTGCCTGGTATGTTCCTTGGTCTTCATGATGCTCTCTGCGCTTTAAGCAGAACCCTGAGACTATCACAGAGGAGGTGCATTTATACGGAGACTTGATTACACACAGGTGGATTACATTTATCATCATCAGTCATTTAGGACCACATTGGATCATTCAGATCCTCACTGAACTTTTGGAGTGCGTTTGCTGCATGAAAGTAAAGGGGACGAATAATATTGCATGCCCCACTTTTCGGGTTCTTTTTTTTTTTTTTTTTTTTTTTTTCAAACGTTTAAAATGTCCAATAAATTTCGTTCCACTTCACAATTGTGTCCCACTTGTTGATTCTTCACAAAAAAAATTAAAATTTTATCTTTGTTTGAAGCCCGAAATGTGGCAAAAGGTTGAAAAGATCAAGGGGGCCGAATACTTTTGCAAGGCACTGTATGTGGCTGACGGCCAGGGCCGTTCCTAGGCACAATTGCACTCGGGGCGGAATGAAGAAATTTCGCGCCCCCCCTTTTTTTGCATTTGGCCCAACAAACACGAAAGCCCTTTAAACCCGGGACCAATAACAAGAAGGTACAACAAAAGTTCAATTATAAAACACTTAGTCACCAAGTAACAAATAACACCAATGCAAAAAACCCACACTCCTAAACAAATTTTTATCAAAATCCCCAAACATGAATACTGCCACACCAGGGCCCAAATATCACACCACAATGACTAGTTCAACTACAACCCCAAAGCCCATCGTAAATCACCACTACAGGTTGAAAATACCCTACACCAAAAACCACATACACCACGTACGAATAACCCCACCACACTAGACCAAATATCACTACCACATAGAAACTAATAATACCTAAACACCATGACCACAATTTCACCACAAAGTGACTGAATAATACATAACCATGACTACTATCCACTAATATGCGAATAAACCACCACACCATGCCCAAAAACCCCTCATTGTGACCGATTACCAAGATGGTTTAAAACTTACCCAAAAAAATAAATGTCGTTTTTGTGAAAATAATTGTTTCCCCCCCTACTTCGGCACCATTCAAGAACTCCTGCAAATACAGGCAAACAGGAAAAGTAATGTTTTTGGTTTAATAAGCTTGCCTTCAAACCCAAAGATTTAAAAATTTTTTCCCTAACCAAAGGCAGCAAGGTCAGGACTTATGCACAAAATACACTAAAATTTGTAGTCCCAAAATTACACCCAAAAACAGTGTATTTTTCCTGTGAATACCTTTAAGTTAGGCTATGTTCACAAGACAAATTTTTGGGCATATTTTTGGGAGTAAAGTTCTGCAAGCGCCCAAAGACAGTTCACAAATGAGTGCTAGATTTACAGTGTTTTTTCCCCCCCCCAAAAGAGCGCGGGGAGAAAGAAGTGATATTTAGTTCTTTCTGGCCTAATTGAAAAGTGAATGTCAATGAATTGTGTGTGAAGTATGCGCTGGCAGTGCATCCTTCCCGCAAAAGGGGTATGCAGTGCACACAATCCGCCACTATACTTTAAGTGAACTACCCCTTTAACGGAAGGCCCCAGCACATATTTAACATACTGCACTCAGATTTAAAACATTGACACGATGTTTAATATCGGTACGTGTGCCCTTTTGTTAAAAACAGCTGCCAGCAATTATATTCAAAACACACAACCACAGTTTTAAAAACTAATAAATGAATTAGCCATGCACTGCACACATGCAAAGTATAGTTTTCACACGAATTTCATACACATTTACTAAATACACACACACATGCCTTTATATTAAAAAATGTACACCATTTTATCAACCCGTAGGGCCCTTTTTCTTTAGTACTCCCAAACTCACCTATACCCATCATTTAACTGATCCTTTGCCTTAGGGGCACTTTCTCCTCCATTAGCCCCAAAACAAAAGCAAGGGCAGGGACTGGGCACAGCACTATCAGTCTGCAGGAAGCAGCATTTCACAATAACAGAATAGTGATATAAGAACTGAGCATGTCTAAGGAAGTAAGATCAAACCTTCTGTGGATCCACTAAAAATAACACTGACCTCCCCTCAGCTAAGAACCACTGTATACATCCTGTACCTGAAACTTTGAAGCGGGACATGTAGATGCTCATACCTCAACAGCACACTGCAGCTGCTGGTCGGCTCAGAGTGTGAGAAGTACACAGCAGCAGCGCAGGGTCTGCTCTCCTGTACTTCAGATCTCTCTGGACCATAAACCGGAGGCCAGCAGCTCAGCACAACACCTCACCCACTGCTGCAACAAGTGGCAGCAGCATTTACACAGAAGGAAAAAAACATCCATAAACTGATAACCTGCCGTCCTCTCTTCTCTGCCAACTGCCCTGTTATAAATGGAGACCTGAAAGTGAGTTGCCGCTGGCCTGTTATTTCTGCCTAGCAATGCAGACGGCGCCCCGGGTGACTGCCCGCCTGGCACGCCTCTAGGAACGGCCCTGCTGACGGCTGTTATATACAGCTGCCACTAAGAGCAGAGATTGGAGCCGGTCCAATCTCTGCTGTTAAACCCATTAGAAGCTGCAGCGATGGTCTCCAAGGCATCTAAATAAACGATAAACTTTTATCACTCCGATCGTAACCACCAACTTTGAACACCCTTTTGCATTGTTAATACAATGCAGAAGGGTGTACTAATGATCGCGTCCCTTAGTTGTCAAGTACCCTGATGGGACTTGATGTGGAAAAAAAATACAATAATAATAATAATGTGTAATACAAGAGTAAAAAAAATATTAAAAGTTCAAATCTCCCCTAATTTACACATAATTGGAATTGTCGTGTCCATAAAAGTCCAATCTATTAAAATATAACACCATTTATCCATACGCTGAACACCGTAGAAGCAAAAAAATTCCAAAAGACCAAAATCATTTTTGGTTTTTTTTGGCATTTCATGTCCCATAAAAGTGATCCATGTAAGATATGATATAACTTAAGGTTCAACGACTGACATGTAACCTGTCTTTTCACTATAGCTGGTACCCATATAACGTGACAATTAACAGAGAAACTCACAGGAGCTCTATTAGTACATAGTGTTTACCCACTAGGCTTAGCTCCCTCACACATCAGATCACCCATACAATTACCACTAAGCAGGCGCGACCACACGTGACACCATAGCTGGTGACTCAGTCCGCTCCCTGGAAGGAAGGTGGGAGTATGGACAAATTTCTTAACAAAAATACGGCAAATAGAGTCACCAGATCTGCAGCGCAATCGCAACCACAGCATAACACTACACCTTGCAGCGGCACACAACAACCACAGAGAACACGAAAGGCTCCGCCAGGAAACTCAACGCAACCCACAATGGCGCCAACCCCTCCGGTGCACTGGCTGATGGCGCAGACCCCTCCTCCCACAGCACGCACACACACAAACCAGGACATAGGGGATGCCCCAGCTCAAGCGCTAACACTGGCGCAAGAGGTCAGTATTTTAATCCTCCCAGTACTTGATAGAAGAATTGACCTTATTCAAGCCTCCATAAATGCAGCCCTCGCCCAGATAACAGCTAACTCACAAAAAATTGCAGACCTGGAGTCGAGGGCAGTGACCATTGAGGAGGATGTTGCAAGGGTTGGGGGCACTGTCACAAATAACCAGACAGCTATTGAAGCACTGCAAACAAAACTGGAGGGCTTGGAGAATAGGGAAAGGCGTAATAATTTAAGATTTGTGGGAATCCCAGAAGTAGTTCCGCCTGACCAGCTGGCTCTATATTTAGTTAAAGACCTGGCACGGGCCCTAGATCTAGAGCTCCCTCAAGACCCTCTTCTTATAGAACGGGTACACTGCTTGGGACCACGCAGAGAGCAAAGAGGAAGGCCTAGGCCTACTATAGCACACTTCCATAACTGGTCCATAAACAGTTTCTTAAGGCCTACAGACAGAAAAAAAAAGGTCAAGTAAAAGGAGACCAAAACCTGATTTATCAGGACTCTCCATGCAAACACCTCCTTATCAAAATGTCCAGATTCCTGGGGGCGAGGTTTGACAATGGCCGCGTGAAGCCGTCTCCCTTAAGAGCTCTCTGCCAGTTACTGAGAATCCCCCGCAAGACAGCCCTAGAATCATGGGCAAATCGACCAAAGAAGTAACAGGCCAAGCAAAGACACAGCGCTGACACTGAGCACAGGGAGACATTATCCAGTACTTTGGGGCGGTATGCGGCCCTTATGCCCAATGTGATGACCCGTCGAGCATGGATCCCAAGATGGCCGCCCGGCTCTGCAGCTGCCAGAGGAGACGCCGAGCAGCTCATGATGCCGCGGAAGCATACCCTCCACCGACCACTCCTCAAGCCCTGCAAGAAGAACTGAGACTCAGCTCGCTCCAACAACCATACCTGCAGCACCGGTGCTCCAGACAGTCCGTGTGCAGGTCGCGCTGACGCAGCTCTGAAGGACGCCAGAATGCTTCCATGCTCTGCTGTTGGCAAGGACCGCGACCCAGCCTCCTACTCCTCCGTTTGGCGCTCGGCAGTCTCCCCCCGGTGATGCCGCTCATACGGGATCTACGGCGCCTGCCGCCTCAGGTATCTCACTTGTCCTCGCCGCTTTCCGCGCGCTACAGGAGCCTGGTGAGTCACGGGCCCGTGACGCGCCCCACGCAGGAGACGGAGCAGCCGTTCGCAATCCGTCCTCCCAGCCCCTTGAGCAGAACCCACTGGTCCCAGACTGGACCACTCCCACCTCCCGCATCTCACATGTGCCCTAATTATGACTGCCTGGTCTGGCGCCCTGACCTGCCATTCCCCCATCATGGTCCACATGGTCGTCCTGGGGAAAGAACCTTTGCCGAGCCCCACTGTGGTGGTATCATGGGGATACAGCCTACGATTGACAAATGTTGCAGCCCCGCCTTCATGATCCAGGCCCCTCTCTTCTAATGTACCCCTCGGCTACCATCGCCGGTCCCCAAATGAGGGAAGGCCGCAGACCATACCTGGACAAAGTTACCTCCAGTTCCAACTCCCTGGGCAGGGGGCCTCTCTCTACCCCAGAGTAGCCGCACATGCTTCTCCTGTGTCGGATCTGGAGACTGCAGGACGTCTACCTGTTGCAGGCAGTCAAGCAGAACCTGTGATGCTGGCGGATCTCCAACCTACTTACTCAAGACCGAGGATAAAGGACATATCTTCTATGACGAATAGGCTCCATGAATGAATGGAGGAAAGAGGTTTTACTCACTTCCGTTCGAACTTGTCCTCATGTTTCCTACCAGGGTTTGACACACTTCAGCACAGGCTCAGGACTCATTCTTCTTCCTCCACTCTCTCGCGCTACAGGCGTAGTGCAAACAGCATTCATCTCAACTATTTGCACTTCACACATCTGAATGATGTAGAGAATAGATGGAGGAGAAATAATCTGAGGATCCGTGCCTTCCGTAATCGGTGCCGCCCGCTCCTGAATCTGTACTCCACTGTATCTCGTATGTTTCAATACCGTCTTGGATCGTGGACCCAAATACCTATATAGAGATGGACTGTGTTCACAGAGGGCCCTTCGTCCTCCTAGCAAGGACCTCTCCCAGCACCCAAGAGATGGGTATGCCCGTGACCCATGTTTCTTGTCCTCAAGGAGAAATCCCTCAAAAAGCTCGCACACGTCGCTCCTCTTGTCTTACCAGGACCATCAGATTACGAGATCTTCCCGACTTATTCCCTGCCATACCCTGGCACAGCGGCATGAGGTGAAGCCCATCCTCAACGCTCTAAAGGAGAGAAACATCCCTTACAGAATGGGGTTTCCGTATCGCGCCTTAGTTGTTCGCCGGGGGAGCCGCACCTATCCCTTGCTGTTTCTCCTGAGATCTCCGGCGTTTCTAAAGGACTTGCCGATCTTCCGATAATTCACCTGTCCCAACTGGCCCTCGTGACCTCTGACAAATGGGGCGAGCGAATGGGGCCTATCGTGGTGATTTTTGCCTCGTCTCCTGTCTGGGTTGATCATGGTCTCCCTCCCAGACGACCCCTTCCTGCAGGCTCACGCTCTGTGTCAAAACGTATTATAGTCACCAGCGCAGGTTCTAACGTCCACCACTGGTCAGGGTAATGCTTCTTGAGGGACTTGATTTGCAACCTTTCTATTGCCTGTTCGCTTGCTGGGTTACGGTTGAGGTCAGTATGATCACCCTCTCACATTCTTTTTTAGTGGGAATTGTTTTTTTTTTGTTTTTTTTTGTGGTGCCCCTGCTTCTCCAAAGGTTAATAAAAACCCTTACTCTAGCGAAAGTCCTATGCAGATGAGATTGCATTGTTAACATTAACTTTAGAGCCCTTTCTGCAGTAATGTTGGATTCTTTATCAAAGGTTTAGTTTCATTGCTATATCAGGAGACGCTTTTGATGGCCTGTTATGATCATCCCCCACTAGGTTAGGACCTGCCTTCTGGCCCACCTGTGGGCCACCTGTTACCTGGTTTCTGAACTAACTTTAGCTTTCTTGAGCAGGGAGTGTATTGTTTTTCTGTTTTACCTATGAGTATTCCCCTCCTGCCTGGTTCTTCTTCCTGTTCTCCTTCTCCTTCCCGACATTCCTTTTTTTTTTGTTCTTCTTTCCCCGCTGGGTGCCTGGAGATGATTGACACATATACTTTTTTTAAGCTAATGGATATCTTATAGGTGATATCCTTCACGCTAAGGTTCTTAATATACCTAGGAAACGTGCTCCAAATCATATCCTCTATCATTTTCATACGGCAGAAGGCACATCATCTTGTGTCTACAAGAGACACATTTTAAAGTGGATCATGCCCCCTTAATTAAAGAAAATACTTCCCAGTGCATTTTGCCTAACTGTCCCCACTCCAAACTAGAGGTGTGGGCTATCGCCATTCGATAAATCTGTAGCTTCATCGGGTGATAGACTGTATCCCGGATTCCGGAAACTAGATTTCTCATTCTAATCCTAACATTAACGGCCACGAATTTACAAATTGTTAACGTCTAGCCCCAAATCAGGGACATTTACCTTTCTGCTGGAGATCCTTGATGAGTTGCACTCACGGGCCAGGGGTACTATTGTGTTCTGTTGGGATTTCAATCCTCACCCTTGACCGACACTGGATAACCTCATCTGATCACCTCTTAATTGGCCTAACTCCGCTATTAAAATGGTCAAGACTAGGGGCCCTCCTCCAATTTCAATTAGTGGACGGATGGAGGCTTCCAACATCCTTCCCGACAGGATATAGTACTTCTCGTCTCCCCACAACAGTATAGCAAATATGACTATATTAACTTCAGCATAGTGCTCTCCCATGGCGCGATCATCTCTCTATAGGTTAATGTTGAATAAGGTCGGTCACACCACGCACCGATCTCCATTACTCTTTTGCACGACCCTTTTTTCTCCCGCAGGGGGGCCAGGCCTTGGAGACTCAACGAGTCTTGGCTGCAGATCTGATGTTTGGCGGAGCTCAGCGCCAAGCGGTTGACGTCATTTAAGGTCGTACCATGCTGACCGACCCCCACCTCCCATCAGTTTTATGGGATGCTGCTGAAATGCGATCTCCTAGGTCATCATGAATAAACACGGTAGTCCGCCTCAAAAAAAAATCTCGTTCTGCAGCGATTGTTACTAGTGGCAGTTACAAAAGGTGACCTCGCTTGAGCTCCTACACAAACAGCTCATTCCGCCAATTGTATTTCAGGATTTATTGTTAGCCAGATTGGAAGGTGCGTCTTACTGTTCAAGCGTCCTGTGGTAGATTCTCTTGCAACTAGGACGGTAGACAAGTTTTATTGAATATGGCAATAAGATGTTGTCCACTTTTGGCGATGAGCAGTTAAAGACAGGGCAACCACTCCTTTGTCACTGGATATCAGGAATAGCGCAGGCAACCTTCTCATTCTACTACTACCCGAATTTTACGCGGGGAGTTTCAAGGTATACTATTTCCAAGTTGATACACCTCTTCAGGTGTTGGGCCCGTTCTCGCCTCCCGTCGGGACGGGAGGCCCCCTTCCCCTTTCCGACCCTACCGACTGAAATTATTCAGAAGACTGGAGAGCCTTTTCTCGGAGGGGGAGTTTGGAGTTGGCTATCCGGCCGGCCTCCCCAGCGGAAAGAGTCCCTGGGCCCGGATGAGGGGTGGATTCACTGTAAATTTTATCAAGCCCTGCCCTCTCATCTCGCCGTCAGTCCGTCCAGAGCGCTTACAAAGCAGCCTCGGCCTCTTCGCCTTTCCCGGGGAGGCCTCCAAGGCCCATTATTACGGTTCTGCCCAGCAGGTAAAGACCCACAGTTATTTGGGCAAGCTACAGATCTGATTTCCGCTTCTTAAATTTCGACTCTTAAAATTTACGCTAGCCAAAATCTTTGGCGAAATCGTCTTATACCCCCTTTCTCTAGCCCACCTTGAATCCACTCGGATCAAGTGGGGCTTCACACACCCCGGGTCGTGGAGGCCAGTGATAAACGTTAAAAACGATAGATATTATACATCAAGCCCATCTACATGGAGAGCCCTTTATGATCCTGTCTATAGAATGCGAAAAAAGCATTTGACATGGATCTCTTGGGCCTCTTTTGGCCTACTACCCATAAACACGTGGGATTTGGCCCCACCTTCACCACCAAGGTGTTAGCACTAAACCCGAAATCCTTCTGCAAAGTCAAAGTTAATGGTGCCTTATCGAGCCCCCTTTGATAAACGCAATGCACCATCAGTGCAGGGATGCCCTTTCCCCGTGTTGTACGTCCTGATCATGAAACATCTTCTGGCCGCTGTGCGGTCTCAGTCCGAATTAGGGAATAGAGAATGGCGGACAGGAGTTTAAAAATGCGCTGCTTTCGCAGATGACCTGCTAATTTATCGAAAGACCCCCCCTTATTTCTCTACCTTCCCCTGTTGTCCCGAAGTTGGGCGGCTCAGCATATGGTCCAATTATAAGAAAATAGAATAACACGAAATCTGATGCTTTGAATATTTACTCTCTGACCAGTCCACCGTCCAGGCCATTAATCCAATTTTCCCTCCGTTTCCTGGCCCGAAAAAAGGAATCTCGTACTTTGGGGAATTAAAATCCATCTGACCTTTCTCATATATATGAGTGTAAACATTTCCTCCCTTTGCATAGCTAAGATCTCACAAATGCTTGGGGTTCTGGGAATGGTGGTGATTTCTCATAGGTTTTGGTAGAGTGAACGATATTAAAATGTCCAATTCTTGCCAAAACTGTATATTTGCACCAGACAATTCCCAATTTCTCTACTCCCTCCTTTTGGGTGAAGCTTCAGCGAATTTTACTGTTTCAAATGGCACTCTCGCAGTCCGAGACTCCAACAGGGCAGTTGCTGGTCTAGACCCAAGACGGAGGGTAGGTGGTGGGCCAGCTTGATTTAAAGTGTAACTATCTTGCCACTAGCCTTATGCTAAGTTTTTTAGAATCTGATTCACAGTCCTCAGGATAAACTATGGGTGTCCATCGCCCAAATGATCCTCCTCATGTCTTAAATTTCTCTCCCTTGGGCTACAAGACCTTACCAACCCTAAACCCTAAATCTTTTCCTTCACGTACAGCCCATACACTCTCAATCAATTGAAAATCCGCAAGACCCGAAACCCTTATTAGATATTAAAGGGCCTCCTGATTCCTATTTCAGACAACCATTTATTATCCCTCAGGCAGCACCAGAAGTTCTTCCTGGAGATCAAATTCCCTCTCCTCCTCCTACAGTACAGGTGCATACAAACAGGGTGCATTGCCCCCCCTCTCAAGACCTAGTTTTCAAGGGCCTTCCCCCCTCTCTTCCTAGGTACCATTTTGAATATCTTGCAGCTTCGGCACTTCTTACCTCTACTATCAGAAAAGAGTATTTCACTCACCGGGCACTTACTACCTTTGAGAGTCTATGTGTTTGCTCTTCGCCCTTGCCTTCCACTCACACATAATCTCCTTGCTCTACAAGTGCTGATTCTTCCACTTGTCAGGACTCTCCCCAATATTTCAAAGCTTGGGAATGGGAGCTGCAGAAGACCTTTACGGTAAAGACCAATGGAGAAAGTGCTTCTTTCTCACTTCATATGGGCATAATTACCTATAAAGCGCAGGAAACAAGCTTTTAAAATATTTGTCAAGGTGTATAGAGTGCTTGACCCTGCTTCATAAGTGGTATCCTCACCAATGTCCCAGATACCAGCAGGAGATTAAACCTGGATTGGGAATCTATGTCCATATTTGGTGGGGTGCTCAGTCCATGCAACGTTTATTGGAGAAAGGTCCTTCAGGTCATCTCGACTGATGTGGGATTTCTATCCCGGAGAGTCCGGAAGGCAGATTTAATTATTCATGACTCCTTGTCGCAATCCTCTTACAAGATATCCTTTATTACCAGACATCTCCTACAGGCGCGAAGACTGTGATTCCCCGCCACATGGCGTCAACTGTGCCTCCATATCTGTTTTCTGAAATGGGTAGAGGAAATATCCGCCATTCAATGTATGGAGGAGCTAATATGCTCATCTCCCCAGAAGAAGTCACTAGATCCAGGCGTACAGGAGCCTATGGCTTGCTACCAATCCTCCCCGAATTTCATTCCCTCCTAGGTAGGTGGGATCTTCTTCCAGTCTGCCACTCCCTGTATATGAGGGGCCCTGCTGCCTCCCCATCGAGCCCTGGTCGTTGTGGTTTTTGTAGAAAAGACCTCACCATTCTGCAGTTATAGGCATGACGATTGCACCTCTACCAGTCTGCCCGGCGGTTAACGAACTTCTTTCCATCCCTCCCTTTTCCTGTCCTCCTTTTTTTTTTTCTTTTTTTTCTTTTTTGTTGGCTAATGTTAATTTCAAGACCACTTAGGTGTGGCAATCGCGCAGCCCTCCACCCCGTAACAGGGTGTGGTGGTTGGTTATCTCCGATTCCGACTATGAGAATACAACTTGGTTCTCATGCGTCGGCTTCCAGCACTATTGGTCTCTGCAGGGAAGGCCTACATGTCACTGCGACTTACATAGACTTGTTTCTTGTACCGACATTTGTAGTGCCACTCTTTACATTTCATACCGTATGGTTTGTTGTGGTTTTTGGAAAATGTTTTCAATACAACTAATTATTAATGAAAAAGCCTGTCAGGTTTCTAGCCAGGTGTTTAGTACCCGGATCCCAATCACATTTGGGGCTTAAAGCTGTTCTGATCATTAATACCTCTTCTAAAGTGGCTGCATTTTCTAAATTCATCCAGCATAAGCCAAATATCAGCACGATACAACACTTCTACCGCATGTGTATTTTTCATTTTACTGTTACATCATGGCTCTCATTAGGAACTGAATTGCATTGTCCCTATACCTGCATTCTCTTTTATTCCTAACAGGTACTGGCACGCGGTTCGTCTTTGGTGGCATGGATCGTGATCCAATTGATTCCTAGCGGTTCCTTTTTGAGCATTTCTAACTTTTCACATTGCCTCCCCCTGATGGGAGCCAAGAGTAGGAACTTTGGTCCGCATAACCCTTGCCCTCCTGGCTGAGAATCATTCTTTTTTGCCATCTATGTCCGCCTGCCTATAGCATCGTCATGCCCCGTAGTATGGTTTTTTACGTGCTGGGTTTTACATGTCCCTTAATTAGACTACCCAGTGCTTTCTCGCTTGTGTTCTATCATTTGCACTTATGTTTATTTTACTTTTTTATGCTTTTGTTATGTTACCCATACTGTACTGTTTATAAGAAATTAATAAAAATCTAAATTTGAAAAAAAAAAAAAAAAAATGATTCTAGCTTGCTTACCCGGCTAAGCTGAGAGTACATGAAAACGGTCAACTGGTCACATACGAAAAGCAAAGGAGAGACGCTAGGCGGTTCTACGGAAGGTGTTTAGCTAGAATTTTCTACCTCGGTGCTGTAAAGGGATGGGTGGTTTTGTCAAGACTTGGCATATTGTCATGTTATATTATTGAAACCTATACGCAAATGTGAAGTGAGGATAATTATATAAGGATTCAAAAATTACTGAACTTAGAGGTTACATGAGCCTGTAAAATTGTCCATGTTGAAATACAGAAACTGTTTTCTTACTAGTTTTGTATAATAAAATGGTTTCATTGATACAACTTAAGAAGGGATTCTCGGGTCTGGACCCACCCCGTGTCTAATTCTTGATATTAAAACATTTTCTACCCCCTGTTTAGGGTCGGGAATCCAGTGTGCTTGCTGGAACACCATGGTCCTGCTAAAAATCTGGAGTATTCTTCACGTACTGCTTCCCCCCTTCAGTGATCCCAGGATGAGTAGTACAATCACTGTTCAAGCAGGGGATAATCCGCCCCCACTGCTGAATATAGTCTCATGGAACACGGCTGGACTAAATATACCAGAAAAACGTAGAAAAATGCTCTCCCAACTTAAAAAGCTGAAGGCTTTACATTATCCGTCTCCATGAGACGCATTAGGAAAACAGATAACCATATTCCCGCCATAGTCCGAGCGCCCTGTGTTAGAATCCTCCATCATGGCTACCTATAAGTGACCAAAATCGAGGGGGGGTGGCTGCGTAATTTTTAGAAGGGGGGTGCCAAGTACATATAGCACGTAGTTGATCGATATGCATATGATAAGAGACCATTTCGTTTATACCACGGGCAAATAGATCAGAAGATATATACTAAAATTTAACTTATATGCGCCAAACCAATAAAAGACCGCTTTTTACGCTGAGATGGTTGGGTTTCTTTCTGCTGCCAGAGGGACCACACAATATTAGAATACTATAGGTGGACTACAATCTGGCTCCAATTATCCTACATAGGGATAGATCTGGCCCCTCCCCAGTCGAGAACGCTACCCTTACCCTCAATATTGATGTTAATCGGACAAGCTGGCGTCATTGATCACTGCGTGGCTACCAACCCAACAGACAAGACTTTCATGTGCTAGTCCACCCGAATGCATGGTCTCCATCTCCCCGAATAGATTTGGCTATGATTTCAAATTCCCTATGCTCTGAGGTGGCGAACTCGACATCCACCCAATCGTCATCTCGACATGCGCCCATAACTCTAACACTTAGTAGGCCCGCTATCTTGCCTGGACCAAGGACATGGAGATTCCCAAGTTATCCTTTAAGACTCAGAGGTTTCGGAGAATTCTATACGTGTACACAGTAAACAATATTTAGAAAGATAATACAGCCATGACACTAATACCTCCTTTCTATCTTACGGCGAAGGCTGTAACTTAGGGGTAACATCTTTCTGTTACGTTCTGAGCGCTAAACGAGGGAATCGTCCGATAAATACAATAATTCTGCATCGCGAGACTTAGAGCGGCCAGGAACGCACCATGCGGCCACTCCCACCCCACAAACTAAAGACCAGTACCGGGAAGCCAGAGAACTGCTGGAAACCTTTCTGCAAAGGCAGGTGAAGTGCATCGTCAGGGCCCGTCCAGAATAGTTTTACAGATGGGTGTAGGCAGGGAGCATTACTACCAGAATGACATGAAATCCCAACGGTCCGACTAGCGTCAATAAAATGCCCTGAGTCATGCCGTTGCTTACAAGCTCCTAAAGCCATAACAAGCATTTATAAATTACTACGAGACGCTATACAAGCAAACACCCTATGACAAAGCGAGTTCTCCTTCCTATCTAGACGACATACTTTGTCCAGCATACAGCAGGAAAACCTCCTAGACCTACAGCGGGAAATATCTGAAGAGGAGGTCCGAAATGCCATGCTACCATTACCAATGTGGGAAAGCACGCAGGACCGAAACGCATTCCGGCCGAGTTCCATAAGATCCTTAAATTTGAAACTGCCCCATATCTGACTAACTTATTTAATGGTATTTTCCTTCGCTCCCAAGAGGTGGAGTCCTTTTTTGACTCTAGAACTACTTTGATTGTGAAGCCAAACAAGGACCCCACACTGTTAACGTCATACATGGCAATTTTCCTACTCAATCATGACTATAAATTATTAGCTAAAATTATTGCTAACCGCTTCCAGAAAGTTTTGCCCCGGCCATCACTCACTGCCAATCATCAAACTGGATTCATCACCGGCCGACATTCTGTCCGGCAATGTCATGGTGGAGCTCCCGGACGATAATGTCGGCTAGGAAGCAACGCATCCTACATCTATGCACCTGATCCCTCGACGCCGAGAAATCATTCGACAAAAGTATCATGTCCGTAATCCTGGAACTCCACCCTGGCACAACGAGTTTTGGATCCACATTCAAAATTCCTAGATCACTACAACTCAATTGAGCTCCACCACACTATGCTAAATGCCAATTATTCCAGACATTGATCTATTTAGGGTAGGAATAAAGGCATGGAAGCCCGTTTATCAACCTATACTATTTGACCTCTTCCTAAGGACCCAACACTTTTATACTATATATCCCAAGACCAAATGTTCCAAGGTATTATAAAAGAAGGCAGAGAGATAAAATTGACTGCATACGCGGATGATCTATTACCGATGATAGCGAACCCGAAAAAAAAACTTAAACCATGTCTTGGCAGCGATAAGGACTAAGGGGCGACTCTCTGGCTATGAGATTAATGTAGATAAGAGTGAGGGCCTCCTTCTGAAGGGACCAGCGAAACCTCTATGGGCCATGACACATGAGATACAATGGTGTGCCTCCTCTTTACGATATCTATGTGTATTACTTACTAGAGACCCTACACAAATTTATCGGGCCAATCTCGATAAATCTATTGCAACTGCAGACCGCACTTTAAAATCCTGGGCAGCATTACCCCTGAACTTTATGGGAAGAGCCAACCTTATTAAGATGATAGAGTTCCCTAGGTTGTTGTACCTGTTTCAGATGCTGCCAATCTATATTAGCCCCAAAGATGAAAAATTAATAAATGCTATGTATCGCACCTATATATGGAGCGGAAAACGGGCACGGGTTCCATTACATATACTCTGCCAAACAAAGGCGAACGGAGGCCTTGGCTTCCCTAATGTGAGATCATACAATCTGGCGGCACTGGGCAGGTATATGACAGATTGGATTCAGGGCACGGAAGTATTTACAAGCAGCTCCCTGGACAGACTCTTTTTGCCTAATATATCACTTGTAAACTTTTTACACCTCCCGTTTGAGAAAATCCCTGTGGATCTTCGCAATAACATTCTTTTGATGCCAGTCTGGAAAGCTTGGAATAAAATAAGACGCCAAAAACAAATGTCCCCTAAATACTCTATCCATCTTTCTCTGACCCTCAACCCTGAATTTCAGAACGGAATACCAAATTCAGTGTTTCTTAGACTATATCGGGAAGGGCTTAGGTCTGTGGAACAATGGGTAAACTGTTCAACGCACCAACCGTACTCATATAGCGAGCTGCAGCAGATATATCCAACAACGCCTGTCCCCTTTTTTAACTAGCTACAGGCTAGCAGCTATTGCATATCTGTACTGCGACACCTAAGGGAGACGGACTGGACCGGGGTTTGAACAGATCATCTTTACACCTGCCACCAGACGCTCACACCTGTCCTCCATCTACAGATATATTTTGGATGAGGTAGATTATGTCTCTAGCCCTTCGCAGCTTGCGAAATGGGAACAAAAAAAACCAAGAACTAACTCCAAGACGTATCTTAGACGCGATGCGACGCACTCATAAATACTTACCCTCGACACGCTATACGGAAATGGACATAAAAGTAGCGCATAACGCGTATCTGACGCCTGCCAAGGGGTTTAAAATGGGAAAATACACCAGCAATGGTTGCTTTAAATGTGGTTCCTCTGGAGCGGATCTCTATCATTGCCTCTGGGGCTGTCCCGAGTTACAGGGATACTGGGAAAATATTATCCGCTGCATACGGGAAGGAATTTTGAGGGTTCTGCGGCATGGGCACTCTTCGGATGTGGGGAACCGGAGGTTTCTAAGTACACGCGGGCGGAGTCTCGTTTACTGCACATATTAGCCACGGCAGCTAGGAAGGCCATACTACAGGTATGGCTCCAGCCAACTAGTCCAACCTTCAAACAATTTTTGGAGAAATGTTTGTTTTTGCTACGGATGGATTGGATAGAAGCAGCGCAGCACAAAGAAAAGGGGGTGGAAATTTTTTTTCAGCTCTGGGGCCCAATCATAGCGTATTTCCCACCTCAAGCGAGGCAGACTTTTCGCGTATGTTTTGGAATGACATCCTGGTATTTGAAACAACAAAATGCAGGAAGAGAGCCACTGACTGAAAACGTGAGAGATGAAGATAGGTGAGGGTCGATGATGACTGAATTACTTATAACAAATTTGGCCTCAATGATAGCGGACGAATAGTCGTCTATATAGTTGGGTGTGATTGGTGCCGCATGAGACTGTCGATGGTCGCCTAAGTCGAGACACTTATAAGCAACAGACAACTTAACGGATGGACGGACACCCTAGATAACATATCTTGATGTTCCTTCATAGTGGGGGTGTGAGGGGGGGCGGTCCGGACAAGAGCAAAGAAGGAATAAAGGGGAGGGATGGAACCTGGCTACTAGGTCCTCTAACATGGTTTGATCTATGGAACAGTCTTTAGGATAAAGATATGGAGTACTTAGTCGCTCTGCTACTTGTTTAGTTTAAGTTAAAGTTTATGTTATAAAACTGGAAAACGGAAAAAAGAAGAGACTGCACTAGAGAATCGTATTATCAGCTCTTGATTTATCACATGCAATTACTTGGAAATGTAACTGTTAACTACCGTATGACATTATACATGATTGTATTGTTTTGGCATCACTTTATGTATATGAATCTACTGTTAAGTGTATTTCTCGTCTTCTGTTTTGAATATAATTAAGTTTAAAAAAAATAATAGTGTTCCAAAAAGTCGCATCAATCCCAAAATGGTACCATTATACGTACACTTCAGCACTCAAAAAATGCACCCTCACTCAGGTTTATAGGTGGAATTACCAAAAGAAGCTATTGGTTGCAGAAAATGACGCTATGGTGCAAATTTTTTTCATTTTCTTAGTACATTCTATAGTATAGTGGAAGACATCATTAGAAAGCACATCTTGTCCTGCAAAATAAAAGCCATCATATGTCTATGTAGATGGAAAAAATAGTTATGGCGTTTGGAAGGCAGGAAGAAAAAAAATGATTGTGACCTTAAAGAGTACCTATCGCCTCCACGCAAATACTCAAAATATGATAGTAGATGACATTGAAAAGGGTTACCTCAGTACTGCAGGTTAATGGGTTTTCCTTTCACTTTGTTAGGCAGAGATTCCTTATGTGGGAGATACCAACTGTGCATGGGGAGCTGAGGATCTAGCTGCTTGTACAGGGTATTCTGAGTCTCTCACTACATACAGCGCAGAAGGTGCAGCACACTGAGGACATGGTGTGACAGGGTTTACCTTTTTCTTCCAGCCTCCTCTTCCAAAGCACACAGGCATCCATATAGCACTACTGCTAGTGTTATAATATCCAGCACAGATATTGCAGCCCAGAGCTTACCAGTGCACACATGATGTAGACTTCCTGGCTCCCCCTTTCACAGTGGACTCTCCCAGCATAGAAACAGTTAGTTTCACAGAACTGCCAACATGGTGATCCATCAAGCTGTCGTGTGCCGTCTTGGCCTGACTCCAGTCCTGTCTTTGGCTATGTCTACACAGCATATATTAAAATCCCATTCAAAATCTGACAGCATTTTAACATCACTGGACCACTGTGAAACAAGGTACCCTGACGCATACTGTGTTGCAGACGCAGTGGCCCCACAGAGAATAATAGAGCAGACGGAGCCTAGCTAGGTTTGTTTTATTTCCCGGTGGCATACTCCTTTCCTGTGCGAGTAGTGTGGTAGGTTGCTAATGAGTCCTGCAAGAGAAGCGTATGCCATATCTGCTCGATCAATCTTTATTGGGCCGCCTTGGCTGCGTCGCAGTATCAGGTTACGTTTGTTCATGGAACCCCAATGGATACCTTGAATGTAGCCATTAACATAGCGAGAATCACTCTTAGGGCGCGTTCACACGGCAATAGGAACAAATATTTGTCCGTTTTTGCGGCCGTCCCCACGGCCGCGGGGGGGGGGGGGTGGCTTTTCTCCGCGATGAGAGGAGAAAAGCCCTCCCCCCTCCCATTGAGGTGTTCATATTCCGTCCGGAAACCGTCCGGAAAAAACGCTGGGCGGAAAACCCGTGCAGTGGGGACTGCTGCACAGGTTTTCCATAGAGCACAATTGTGCTCATTTTCGGCCTGTTTTTCAGGCGGTCTGAAGAACCGCAAACCGGCTGAAAAACCGGCCGAAAACCCGTGCCGTGGGGACATGGCCTTACAGTGATGTACACACTTTCTTATATCCGTGCATGTACTCAACACAAGACCTAGCTAAAGGAATTGTCTAATCTAGAAAAACAAAAACATATGTATTTAGGGCCTTAGAATAGAAGAATCTCTGGTTCAGCACCTTGACAAATTTACTGAGCGTATTACATTGGCCACTTACCTAGCAGGCACTGTATAAAAACCATGGCAGCGGTGCTGCTGTACCACTATCAGAAGCTATTTTTCAGATACAGCAATGTTTAAAGTATCTCAGATTTGATTTACATGTACTGTAATAATGTCTGTTGAGGTACATAAAGAGGGCTCATACCTGGTGGATTACAGTTGTTAAAGGGGTTGTCTCACTAAAAGGATTGCTTTTTATGTTAAAGATCTTGCAAAAACAAGTCACTTTGCAATATATTTCCATTAGCAGTGTCCTACCTATTCTGAGATATCTCCTCTTTTATGGGCTACATCAGCTCCTCAGGTCGCTATAGCTACAGACCTGGCTTCTACTACAGCCTAGTAGAAGCCAGTAAACACACCCCTGATTTTAACCCCTTACCGACATTTGCCGTACTCATACGGCAATGTCAGGTAGGAGTTCCTGCAAATTGACGTATGAGTACGTCAAGGCGATCTTGCGCGCTCACAGGCGGAGCGCGCAAGATCGCGGCATGGAACCAGCGGTATATTACGGCTGGCATCATGCCGCATCCCCCACGGCCGGAGTGAGCTCCGGACGCGGGGGATTAACCCCCTGATGTCGTGACATCTGGAACGGACATCGCAGCTGCGGACAGCAGGAGTGAGCTCCTGCTGCCCGCGATCCCTGCGCAGTAATGGTGCTGAGCGCCACTACTGATTGTTCTCCACTAGCCAGGCGACCCGGAACAGCTGAATTGAGAGCTTATGTCGTTCGGATTGTCTGGTGACGTCTCGAGTGCCCTCAATGCATTGTGGGAGCGTGACTGACATTTTCTATGGAACCCAGCATACAGCTATAAGTCTGTAATGCGTGATCTCCTACTTGCAAAATAAAACATCTGACTGATGCGTCCTAGCATTTGGGCATTCTTGCCCCTGGGGAATAGAAGTAAAATAGATGACAGAAGAAAGTAAAAAAAAAATATGTGAAAAAAGTAAAACAAAACACACAAAAATTAAAATAAAAACACTGTACACTCGCGCACTCTTGTTCCCCTATTACTAAACGCCACATCGCCCCAAAAAAGATAAAAATAAGTAAAGTACCCATATTTGGCATATCGCCGGGGGGGGGGCGGGGGGGGGGGTGGGGGGGGGGGGCGTAGCTACCCACCCTATAAATCTTACAAGTTAATTAAACCCGTAACGGTGAACGTCCGTAAAAAAAAAAAAAAAAAAACCGATGCAACAGAAATTGCTATTATTATTTGTTCATCCCGCAGCACATAAAATGGAGTAAAAAAGGTAATCAAAAACTCATACAACATCAAAGTGATGCCAATTAAAAACGTCAGTTGCATCCCGCAAAAAAAAAAAGTCCTTACACAGCTCTGTATACGGAAAAATTAAAAAATTCTGGCTATTTAGAAGATAGCGATGCATAAATAGTGTTTTTTACACAAATAAAAACACTTTTTTTTTTCAGAAAAAATTGAGGCTTTCAAATAAAAAAACTACATAAAATTGGGTATCACCGTAATCAATCTCACCCACATAGTAAAACTAACTTGACACGGATACTGCACGGTGAACGCTATTAATAACTAAAATAAAAAAACACTGCTACGATTGCAGTATTATGTCTTGCGACCCTGCTTTCAAAAAACTGAAGTTTGAAAAAGCGATCATAAAGTCCTTTTCCCCCCAAAAATGGTTACCAATAAAAACTTCACCATCCCCAAAAAAAAAATTCCCCTATACAGACTCCATAAACAGAAAAAATTAAAAAGTTTAAAGGCTCTCAACTGCGGTTGATGCTAAAAGACTTGATTTTCCTTTCAAATAAAAGTATTTATTGTGTAAAAGCAGTAGACACATTAAAAAAATAATATACAAATGTGGTATCGCTGTAATCAGTATCAACCTGCTGAGTAAAAACTAGCATGTCATTTTATACCTGTCACAGTGACCGCTGTAAAAAATAAAAATAAAAAAACACTACCAGGATAGCTTTATTTTGAACAAAATGCCTCACAAAAACCTTAATCAAAAAGTGATCAAAGCATCACAATTAGCCCCCATAAACCGAATAAAAACATCAACACACATCTCGACAAAAAAACGAATCCCAACTGCCTTAAGAGTTCAGCTCCATACGCAAGCAATACAACTATAGAAAGCTATTGGCTGTCAGACACTAGGACCACATAAACAACGCAATGTTTTTTATAAACTCGCTTCTAGTTGTGTTAAAAGTAATAAAACATATAAAAAACTATATAAAATTTATATCCCATTGGTGTTAATTGTACCGACCCCCATAGTAAAGTTATCCTGCAATTATCCCATATGGCGAATACTGTAAAAATGAAGCCCAAAAAACAATGGCGTAATGGAACTGCGTTTTCCCCCCTCCATTTCCATGGCCGCAATCTAAATAACAAACTAGAACACGCTGTTAGCCCCAAATGCAAAATAACACCCTAAGTATGAATCCCTTAGGGGGTTTTGAATCCGAAAATGTGGAAACTCTGGGAAGGTTTACACCTTTCTAAGTACTTCGGGTTCTTTGCATACTGTGACTATGCCCCCGTAGCTCATATTATGTTCTGTGTCGCAAAGAAGAGCCAAAATAGCGCTCCGCCTCCCTTCATAACCCCCTGCCATGCGCTCCCATAACATAAAAAACAGTTTTAACACCCACATGTAGTGGTTATTGCCGAACTTGGAAAGAAATTGCGTAACAACAATTTTGGGGCTTTTTTTTTCCAAGATACCCTTGTAAAAATTAACATTTTTCAGCTAAACATTGCAAACTATTGCGAAAAAATATTTTTTTTTTATTTTCAGACTCCTAATAACTCTTAAAAAAATTTGCTGAGATACGACCTGTGGGGACGTATATACTCGGCACTACAACATCGGATATATTCCAGTGAATGGGTGTAGTAATCCAATTATGGGGTTCTTATTAGGGGTATTGATTAAGTTTTGGAACCTTAGGGGTGTCCGCCAAACGCTTAACAATGCACCAGTAAATAAAATCCGTAAATGAAATGATGCCCCAATTCCAGTAGTGCTCCTCCTATTCTTGGGCTTGTTTTTGATCCAAATTAATGCCTCGGGCCATTATGGGATATCACTGAAAACGGCAGAATCTGGGGAATAAATATGTAAGGTTTGACCATTTCACCTTGTTTACACATTTACCGCGATATGTCTTCGTCAATTAAGTATACAATATTGATAAATCTTGCAAAAAAAGGTGATATGTTTGAAGATTTCACTTCCACTTTGCATCTTTAATATACCCCTGTGGAAACACACTAATGGGTTTAATAAACTTCCAAAATGCGGTTCTTGAATACATTGTGAAGGGGTGGTAGTATCTTTTAGATTAGGTCATTAATGTTTGGGGTGTATCATTCATTACAACATTTCAATGCAAATTCCACAGTTAGAACGGGACTGGTCCCCAAAAAATGTATATTGCAGAATGATCTTCTTTGAAAACGTGTAAAAATTAACTACTAAATTTTATAAGCCCGCCTAATGTTCCTTAAAGAAATACAAAAATAACAGACATTAAAAAAATAAAGCGCCAAACTACACAGACATATGGTAGATGCTAGTTTAAAAACTGATTTTGGAGTGAATAACTATTTGTCCTTACATGCATAAATTTTTGTTTTTATATTTGAATGGTAAATTTTTTGCGACATTATTTCACGATAATTGATATTTTAATTTCCATCAAATAAACAAATCATTTGCTATTGGACCGAAAATGAATCTATACAATCTTTTATCTTTTTAGACTACTTTATGTTTATTCGATCGGTTCTACATGGACTGTCCACTAATACATAATTACAAATGCGTACATTGTTGCACGATGAAAGGTAGAAGACACGGTATGTGTGTCTGCGGCAAGGAGCGTCTCGTATTCACGCGGTTTTTCAAGCCTACCAAGCCATGATCGACAGCATCGTTCTCCCTGAAAGAGGACGTATAAGTCCTCTTTAGTCCAGACGAGAAACCCAATTTTCTATTTATCACAAACGCTTAAAGTATAAAAACCCAACTACGAAGAATATAGACAACAACACAAAAATCTAAGAAAAAACCCACACAGAACCAACATGAGACACACTAAGGAAGAGAAGAAAGAAGAGAAAAGTGAAAAAAAAAAAGGTTGGTTTTCGGAAAGTAGAATTGATGTAAAAGTTCATCACCTGCAATTGGGGCCAACTAAGACCCGTAAGACAGTGCAGTGCCGTTTAATTTGACCTCGGGGTGCTTCCCCAAATAATGACAGGCATTTTCAACCAGAGGCTATTAGTGATTAAGGTTTCGGATTGCATGGATAATCACACGTGTCGTCATCGGGGAGATGCAAAGCGTCCGCAGAGATCCCGCTGAGAACGCCCTCAAGGTACCACCTGGAAAACCTAAAAGGGTAAACAGAAGAGTAATGTCTTTCATGAGTACATAGAAGCTTCTTACTTAGAAGGGTTTTCCCTAAGTGGGAATGAACTATTCAGTTAAAGTTTTAATTTAAGCCCATGTTCCACTTCCATCCTCTAAGTATTTTTACAGATACGTCCGATCGCCCGGCTCAATCGCAACGACCTCTCCCACAAGCGCTTCGCATTGAGACTCCAGCACGAATTGTTTTATAAATGTCATGCGTTATCGCGTCCCGCAAGTAGAGAAGGTAAATGTCAGTAGTATGAGGTGATTCTGTGCTAAGACCATGTTAAATCGTGGGATAGATGCAAAATGAAGGAGATACAAAAGGGTGTCTACGGCCCATCTTAGCGTTTCTAAGGTGTCTCTACGAGTTCCTCTCCTCCAAAAACCGTCTGTGGAATGAAGGGGCTATGACCATACCGCATGGCATTCAAGTCACTATGTTCTTGGTAGCTAGGCATTTAGGGCAGGATAGCTTAACGATTGGACGAGGAGGATGTTCAGGCAGGATTTTAAATCCAATATAAATTGTCTGCGATGCATAAAACTGAGAATAAAGTTTCCCGCCATTTCTCGCTCATTTGTACGCCGGCTGTGTGTTACAGTTGTTTTCGCAGTTCATGGCTTCTCTATGCCAACTTCGTAATTTCAGGCCTGGAAATTCATGCCTCCCATTTAGAACAGTAACTTTAGAGGCTAGATAACAATGGAAGTGAGCTGTGACATGCCCTCCAGTTTTTCAACTAACAGCATGGAGTAAAGACGCGGTAGTGGATGCGGCAACTAGGTCCTGAGTGACCCACTCAACTTCAACAGAAGTTCTATTCAGATTGGTAATGCCTGTTATGTAAGAATTAACCAGTCCCCTTGGATACCCTAACAAAACCTGTTAACTTGAAGTCAAACGTAAGGAAGTAGAGTATGTGGGATGCATGAGATATAATTTTCAGGATTTCGGGTAATGATGCTGGGTCCATTTACCTTTTAAGGATAATCGAACAAGTGATCCAACCGTGGTATATTTCTGACACTGTTTTTGCTTTCGTCATAATGCGTAGAATGGTGGGTCCCCCGTTCAACTCTGTGGGCAAACTCTGGGTGGCCAGAGATGTGCTGCCATGAATTAGATGTCGCAGATCGGGCCTGGAGAGTATTGAATAATTTATCTGCTATCTTCCAGGTAGGATTGTGTGCCGCACGCAATTAGCATGCAAGATTCTAATGGTGGACGTAGGATAATGGCAAAATTTGTGTGTTCAGAGAAGGGCCGTTAGTATGATTCCCAAGGAGACGCGGATGCTAACGTTTACTAAGTTCTTCTGTTAGGTATTTTTTACCAATCAAGACCATGTTTCTGAGGTTGCACGCATCCTTCATGTTATATAGTCCCCGCACATTAGATTGTTGGGTGTGAGACTTTTTAGCCCCTATTTGCCTCGGGAGCTAAGCTTTGAAAGGGCAATTCACGGTATTCTTTCGCCATCCAGGAAGAATCTTGAGAACTTCCCGACCTGTATTATTTTAACGTCCGAATGTTTTTTAACAATAAGGTGATTGGTATGAGATGGGGTAAGGCAGAAAGTTTACGGAAGACTCATCATACGTGGACGAGATTATGTCGAGAAGGGGTCTAAAGGAGAGATACAGTGGCAAATTTTTGAGACACACCTGTCCAGTTTCTCATGAATATTTTCATATATGAGAGGGGGAGTCTAATGGATAAGGGAGTAAATTCTGTTTGCATTCTGGAGTACTTCCCCTATGAAGAATTCCCAGGTATTTATTAAATGGATAAATTTAGTAATTTTTAATGTGGTGGCCAGCAGATGATCTAAGCCCAGTCGTAATCATTCTCACGTCCATTCCTCAGGAACCCACCCAACAGGTCTAGTAGTTTATCAGGATCTTCCGACAGAATGCACTGACCATATTATATTCACATGTAGAGCGAGCATAATTACTATCACCTTGTTCAATGCTTGCAAGGAAAGCAGAAACATGAACCTGTTTTTGGGTTCGCGTGAGTTGGCTGGAGTTGAGAAAAGGCTAGCTGTAATCTAGCCGAGATTTGAGTATCGCATGATTTAGGCGCTGAGTCCTCATAACTCCGTCTTTGTGAATCATTCATTTTAAGGAACCTGAGAACACATCCTTGAACATTCCATATGTGTGTATTAAATTTAAATTTCGGTGGGGAGGTCTCTCTCCGGCATGTTTGAGGTACAAAAAATGATGCGCATCCTCCAACAAAAGAGCTTAGATACTGCTCGATGTTTTTTGACATGAACATCTGCCTCAAAAATGGGAGAGGATGTAGCTAAACCTAGCGAGAGTTCCAATTTCCAGATTGAAAAGGTAGGAGTAGACGATGGGACAGCTCGCTGCCGTGCCGCGTTGCGGAGGGGTAGAAGGGGTGGAAAAAAAACCTGGGAGGCTCATATGGTCAACTGGATTACAATACGATAGTAACGAAAAAATCTGCGAAAAAAAAAAGAATGTCCCATAAGTCCAATTTTGTCCAAGAAAGGTCCGAGTCCACCCCCAGTCGACCGAGGAGTCAAATGCCTTTTTCAGTGTCTATTAGGAACCCAAGGCCGAGTAGGGGTTGGTGTTGTTGGGGATTTTTTTTACCATCGTCCAAGACAAAGTATGAACTTTCTGATATTATTTATCGCTTATCTCCCTTGGACGAAGCTACTTGAAGAGGGCCAATTAGTTTTGGTAAGAAGGGGCTACAACGGTCGCGCAAGAATTTTGGAGAGTAACATTAAGATCTCTGTTGAATTAATGGGAAATCTTACAGTAATGAAGTAGGACTAAAAGTCGGGTCTTTTCCTGATTTTGGGCAGATTTTAATGTTAAGCCGTATGCATTGAGGCAGGGATAGGTGAGCCTAAATAGGAAGTTGTAACAGGGTTAGAAGGGTGGGGGTGAACTTGTGATATTAGAGCTATAGAACTCCCATGATACCCGTCCGGGGCCTGGTTCCTTAGATCTGCTTTTTAGTCTTACCAAATGGCTGGATGCGCATTTCGACTCAGAGATGTGGACCCCGTAATCGAAACCGCTCAGCCGCGAGCTCCAGGGAGGTTCGATTTAAAGTCAGCCACTGTACACGAGGCCTTACGTCCAATGCTCGCCGGTATAACAGCGCCTGATAGAAGGAACGGACGAATTTCCGTCACCTTATCCCACCTTCCGAGACCAGTAGCTCCTTTCCTATGATGCTCAGCAGCGAAGTGAGGGAGGATGGGGGGTGGCGGCCCTTTTCAAAATTTCGCCAACAAACTGCCCGGTTTTTAACTAGCCATAGCGGAATAATTTAGCCTCAATTTTAGATTTTGAAAGATAAGTTTCCCTTTTTCCTAACCAGTGGCTTGTATTCCCGTTTGGAATTTTGCCAAATAGTTCCTCTGTTTTTCCTGGGGAGGGGTAGCCAAAAACGGCGTCAAAAGGCCTCGCTCAGTGTCGTTGCCAAAGTTATTAAAATTTCTCAGTTAGTTGTTTCTTAAGCCTAGTGGTGTATTCCGAGTCACCCTCACCCCACTGAGAACCGCTTTGTGCAGTGTCCCATATGGCTGAGGGACTATCTTGGTGTATGGCAGTTGTTGGAGAATGATATTCCCAACCGACCAGCCCATGCAAAGTCAATTGAAACATTCCTCGATGCCGTTCTACTAGAAAGCGGAACCGCGCAGATGAGAATTCCCCCCCGTACCCCGTGGAAGCGGTCCGCAACAGAGAGGGATGACAGGGGAATGATCGATATACTAAGTTCCCCAATCTGAGCCTCTCGCACTCTTGACAGGAGCCCCTTGAGACAAATAAGTAGTCGATCCGCGTCCAGGTATTATGGGGAGGAGAGAAAAAGGAGAACTCGCGTCCCTTGGGGTTACGGATACACCAGGCATCACAAACGTCTAGGTTCTTGGCAAAGCTAGCCAAGTAGGAAATGCTGGGCTGGTGGGTGGTCTCGAATTTGAGTTTCCTTCCTTTTCTTATTAGATGCATGGGGGAAATTTAAAAGTCACACTCCGGGATTTTGTTTTCGAGGGTGTCACTCAAAATGATCGATTCTAGGCCCTTGAAGAAAGTTGAGCCTCTGGTATTGGGACCATAAATGTTATAAAGTGACCAAGATTCCCCTGCAAGACACAGTGTTGTGTTGCTCCACCTCCCCTCGCTGTCATGCCTATGATCAAGGATCTGGGCGTTGACTATGTTTTCCTACAAGTGTTATCAACCCTGCTTTGTTATCTATCGCAGGTATCCAAGTACCTGGCCCACCCATAGCCTTTCATTCGCATAAAAGCCCTTGCTCTGGTAAATGCTCTCCTGAGGAAAGCTATGTCAATTTTTAAACGTTTGAGGTGTTTCAAGGACCATCATAGTTTAGTGGGAGAGCTAGCCCCCTTGAGTTCCAGAGACAATCTTCATGTTCCCGGCTCAAAGAAAGAATCTCAGCGAGGTGGAAGTGGAGGGAAGGAAAAAAAAAAAAAAAAAAAAAGAAAGGAAAACACAGAACACACACGAAAACCGGGCCCAGGACAAAGGGCTAGATCAAGCCCAGCACTCCGAGGGAGGAAAATAACTCAAAACACAACAATTTCTTCCTTGGGAAATGTGCAAAGTGACTTCACTTTTTTCCACCAAAAACTAGGGTATGAATCAGAAAAAACAAACACATTAACAGAGATGGGATAGTCCTGGACTAATGGGGCCTAATTGGCGGTGGCCCAACGAATGGTCACTAAAACAGGACTAGGCTGGACCCTTCCCGGTTCCCGTGAATGGTGAGCGAGCAGATGAGAAGACACAGGAAACTTGGGGTAGGTATGCGAAGTCTCGACAGTGCTAGATTCCAGCTACTGTGCCGTAGCATTCCCCATCTGGAGGGGATTCAGCAATCAATGCCAAGGCAGCGAGAGTTCTGGATGCAACAGTCCTCTAGTGGGAAGGCAAATGATGTTATCTCTGCCTCACTCCATCATTTTGGAGGCCTGACGTTTTCTCTGCTCCTTGGGACTCGCAGTACGGGGAGAATGAGAAGGCCCAGGGTCATCTTCTGTGGAGTTCGGGATATCTCTGAGGGTGAAGGGGGGGCGGAGTGAGGGGAAGGATGGGGGTGAATAGAAAGGAGAGGATGATCTGAGCGCCTCCTACTGCCCTTTGTCGACTAAGCTTTGTGCCTCCCCCGGAGAATAGAATGTCTAAATATTCCCGTTTCTATGGAAAATTTTTTTTAGAGTGGGGGTTTTTTTGGGAACAAAGCAGAACACACGGGTGAGAATGCCTGCGCTTGCGGACTCCCTCCGCTGAGAAGCCCTCAAAGACCAGTATCTTCCTACCCCTGAAAATAAGGTCGGATTGGAGTCTTCGGAAGGCACGTAAAAAATTGCTACTTTTGTCTGTGAAGTCCAGAAATTTAGCAAAAAACTGGCGCGGGGAGCAGAGGGTGGTAAAGGGAATATAAAGGGTGCGTTGAGGGTTTGGCACACTTCTCAGGTCAGGGACAATCCGATGCCTCCCCTCTACTTTACGTGGGCCCCTCAAACCCAACGCTTCCGGCAGTTCTCTTTGCATAAATTAATCAGCTCATTAGCCGGAATCGCCTCGGGAGACCCCTATGATTCGTAAAATTGTTCCTTTTCTTGACCTGTTTTTCCAGGTCCTCAAGCTTATCTTTTAGTCGCTAAATTTTCCTGAGTAGGTCAGAAAGATCAAAGCGAACTTTATCCATGTCGCTGGTGAGGTTTTGGAGCGCAAGTCATGATCTTTAAGACGCTCAGAAGGAAATTTGACGTCTGCTTTCACTTGGGCTAACTTTGCGGCTACAGAGGCGGTCAAGGAGGTCAGGATTGGAGATCCTCTGAAATCTGTTTAGCTACCTCCGTTACTATCATTGGGGAATTGAAAGCTTGAAGGATCTATCTGTGGGTGATTCACTCCAGGGATGTGGGTCTGGTCTGCAGACGGGGCTGTAGCGGTTGCTGAAGGGCTTGCAGATAAATCCCCGTCCGGGGCAGGAATAGTGCTGGTCTCTGGGGTTTGTTGCGACACCAAATGGGGAGGCTCAGGAGAGGCTGGGAGTTGGTCCTTAGCACCTTTCCCTGCAACAAATTTTTCCATAGGCTGACGGCTTATAGCACTGTCCTGGGCTTGTGGATAACTTTGTAACTTGAAGAGCCCAGTGGCAAGGTGAGAAGGGGGGGTTGGGGGTCAGGTTGACCAGGGCGTTGCCAGGCAGATAAAGAGTTAAGACTCAGTGTCCCTGTGTACCTAAGAGTATGCTGGCCCAGGGTATAGTGCACTGGGGGGTTGGATGCCCTCCACAACCATGGGTAGTCCCTGAGGGTATGTGTCCCCTGGGCAGAGACCGAGGAGAGGGTGTCCAGGAGTTCCCTCGGGTTTAATAAATCTGGTAAGACCTCAGATCTGGCGCACCCCTGTCATACCTTGGTAGGCTGCTGATCACTGTCCCTTTCAGGAAGTCCGTTGCAGAGTAATTGCATGGTATCGGGCGGTGTAAGTGCGCTTGCCTCAGAGCGCGCCGGTTAGCTGGGCTGTGCGGCACTCCTGAAGCCCTCTTCCGGCTGCAGCGGCGTACAGGCAATGCGCCCGTGTATGTGGGGTTTGCGGGATGTTCGGTTTCCCCTGCCCCGGGCTTCTTTTGATGACGCGCGGCCGTTCCGGGATCTCCCGGTGAGTGCCCAGATGCTGTCACCTCTCTATGGGCTGCAGGCAGGCTGTATTGCCGGGTTCAGCCGGCGGAGCTCCTGATGTCCCCTTACGGCTGCAGCGGCGCACAGGCAATGCGCCCGTGGCTTTCGGCCCTCCGTGTTGCTCCGTTTGGCTGTTTTCGGGGCCCTCCTTTAAGTCCCCAGAGCCTGTCCCCTCTCTGCGGGCTGTTGGCAGGCCAAGTTGTCGGGTTCAGCTGACGGTGACGCCCGATAGTCCAGGAGCTCCCAATCTAAGCTCCTATCATGGCGGCGCCGAAACCGGAAGTCTCATTTCTTACTATCTTAAAGCACAATGTGTCACGAGAAAACAATCTCTGAATCACATGGATAGTTTAAAGTGTCAAAAAGTTATTCTCACATAAAGTGACACATGACAGATTTCAAAAATGGGGCTCTGTCAGAGAGGCCAAAACTGGCTCCGGCGGTAAGGGGTTAAAGTGAAACCAAGAAAACAGGACTGAGGTAAGATGAATCAATGTAGTGAGACAACCCCTTTAAGTACCCATCATCATCATCAAAGTCCAGCTGTTCAATCATTTGGATGCTATAGTGTAATTGTGAGGTGCTGAGCAGGTGGCATGGTCACTAGGCTTTCCGTGTTACTTTGGCTATTACGCGCTGCCTTTGAAAGGCTGTAATAGACATGTGGTGATTGTTCATGATCCTGTTGCATAGTGGCTAAGAGATTAAAGGGTTCTACCACAAAGCATTTCATGCCTCGTTTGTCCTGCTTCAACTTTCAGGGTATTCAAAAGGGAATGTGTATGATTTCTTTGAACTGCATATCATGTGACCCTGCAGGCTTCACATTACCATGCCTTTCCCCACAGTGTGCTCGCTTTAGTCAAACAAAGTTCTGTTCATGTAAAGAGCTGTGAGTAACTTCAATGTAGCTGAGTGGTTAGCACTTCTGCCTTCCAACATTGGGGTCTTTGTTTCAAATCCTTGCAGGATGTTTTTTTGGTCTCAATGATTGATTGAGGTTTCTTTTTTCTTTTTATTCATTTGACCAATTACAAAGGCGTACAAAAGACAGAATTAGAATGAAAGGAAACTGGAGTTCAACACTCGCTAAGCAGTGAGTGAGTATTTGTGATTAGTTGGCAGGGAATAGACTGACAGTAGCTGTCTGAGAGGAGAGGTTATGTATGAGCATATGTGGCAAGGACCGAGGAGCTCTTGTCACTGGTTGCATCCGCTGGAGATGAGTTGTACAGTATGGATCACTAAGGTAGCAGCTAAATCAAAAAATGTTTTTAAATAATGATGAATGGTGAAAATGTTTACTATTTAATTTGCAAGTTTCCCATGTCAATTTTATTTTGTGGCAAAACCCCGTTAAGTTAAAAAAAAAATGTATGTTTTAAACATTTTAAAATGCCTTAGTAGATCAGATTGTAACAAATACTGCCACTATGTGGTTATATCACCACTGGATATGTCTACATTGGATGCAGACACAGCTGAGAAGTATAGGGGGCAGTAAGCGAGGAGTGGAGAAATGGTGGACTGCAGGCAGGCATTATTGTGTATTTTGCAGTGATTTTACACAAATCGCAACAAAACTACAGAGAGCCCACCATCCTTGCCTGCACTGTAGGTGTAATTGGCCCTGACAGGATCTTTGTGATGCCTCCATAGGTCCTACAAGTATAATTACACTACACTGCCCAACACCATAGAGGAGGAGAAGAAGTAGGAGCCATGTGTGTAGAAAAAAGGGAAGGATACATGTCTGTGAGGACAGGAGCATGGAGGTCAGTGAGGGGGCCACAGCAGCAGTGTTTATGTGAAAACCATGCAGCAGTCTATATGTGAGAGAGGAGTGAAGCATGTGAGGTACAGAAATAATAAAACTGCAGGACTGGAGATGTGGCTGTCGGACCCAAATCAGCTCTGCATTCAGTGCTGGCATCGGTATTCCTTGTCACTGGGGCTCATATATCAGCTACAGGAAAATCTGCAGTAGGGAAAAATGTGTTGGAGAAATGAACAATTTTTCTGACCTTCGTTTTAGTGCTTCGCTGCAGTATCTGTAGGTATACTGTAAGAAAGGTATGTTATGACGCCGTGGTTGGAAAACCATTGAAAATTCTGTGAATTCCTTTGCAGCAGAGGGAGAGACTTGGGGGAAGTACCCTATACACCACCCTCTCACTTATGTAGCCGAGAGCAGCTCCTGCTTCCCTTGCAGGCCGCACCCACAGCAATGCACAGTACAGGAGGGTACATGTCGAAAAGACCAACAGGTGGGAGAAGGGGATGGGGGGAAAAGAAGAAAGCCGTCTCATCCAAACTCACTCCACTGTACTCAGCAGCGGAGCAGAAAACTACTCCCACACCGCTAACCTGCATGTTTGGGTCAACTGCTCCTGATTCACTTTCCACATCATGCTGTACAGGGACATGCAGTGTGAAGTAGGCGGTACCAAGCTGAGGGAGGGGGGTTTGTATATATGGGGTACAGTCTTTGGTATAAATAATGTGTTCTCTGTATTCTGCAGGTCAATATGATTAATGTGATTTTAGTACTTTAAAAAAAATAAAAACATTCACTTTCCTAAATTTGCGCTGCAGCGCCATTTTCTGTGACATAACTTTTTTGTTCTTCCACCTATGGACCTGAGTGAGGGCTGATTTTTTGTAGGCTGAACTTTAGTCTTTATTTCTTCAATTTTGGGATACATGCAACTTTTGTCTACTCTTTATTACGATATTTTGGGGAATTAAGATGACCCAAAACCCCACAATTTTGGCACCTGGATTTTTTTTCTTTGGTGTTCAGTGTACAGGATAAATGATTATATGTTTTAATAGATCAGACTTTTATGGACATGAAGATACCAATCATGCGTAACTTTAATTGTAAAATGACAAAATGGGGGTGATTTAAACGTTTAATATTTTGTACTATTTTTCAGACTTTAATTTTTATTTTTTTTTACTTTTTAACGTATACAAGCAGTTCCTCTCGGGTACTTGACCAATAGGGGTATGGATCGCTTTTACACCCATTTGCATTACATAAATAATGCAGAGGGGCATACCAAGTTGGCAGATTCTTCATTAGACTTTCAGCTGCCATGGTTACCAATCGGCATCCCGCAATCTCATAGTGTGGGTTGGCGGTTTCACGTCCGTGATCACCCCAATGTCTAAAGAGTTAAACAGCATGGATCAGAGCTGGCTCTGGTCCCTGCCTTTTAGTAGCAAGTGTCAGCTGCAATAATCACCCCGCTCCCGACGCCTATGTAACAGTATCAGTGTGTGAGCCCCTATATTGCTCCTTAGTAGAAGTACTAACATGGTGGTTATGTAAGCCTCCATTAGGCTTCCAGCTGCCATGGTAACCAATCGGCTCCCCTCGATCTCATCACTGGGTGGGGTTGAAGTATTTTTGAATGCATTACTGCTGTACTTAGGACACATAAAAGCTTGAGGTCTCTAGTGCACATTTTGATCAAATTGTGGGAGGACCTCTACCTTATTTTACCCGGTGACCTCATTTTACTTGGCACTGTTTTACCCAGCACAGTGTATAGCTGGAATCTATTTGCCCTGAAAAGTTTGGAGGTCTGGTTTAGGCACCAAAAGAGGTGAGTCTGAATAAATAGTGTGTGTGTGAATGAAAATATAAATATATATATATATATATATATATATATATATATATATATATATATATATATATTTATAAATATATAGTGTGTGTGTATTCAGTGGTGTGAAAAAGTATTTGTCCCCCTTCTAATTGCATAATCGTTTCTATGTTTGTCACACTTAAATGTTTTAGATCACCAAACAAATTTAAATATTGGACAAATATAACACAAGTAAACACAAAATCCAGTTTTTAAATGAAGGCCTTTATTATTAAGGGACAAAGTAATCAAAACCTAATAAAATTTCATCACTTAATCCACCTCTATACACCTATGTTGTGGATCGTCTCCATCTGAAAAGGTTTGCGCTCTAACTGCATGGCCCAGAGCTGTTTCTCCTAAACAGGAGTCTTGCTACTCTGTTTTTTTGCCCCCCCCCTCCCCATCCTTCTTAACACAAAAATAAACTGTGTTTTCTCACATCTTTGGGAAGCTGAGTTCAATTTCCATAGCCTCACTCAAATCAGATTACTGCCACACCTCTTCTCAAGCAAGGAAGCACTTAAATAGGACCTGCCTGACAAAGTGTAGTAGACCAAAAGATCCTCAAAAGCTAGACATCATGGGGAGATCCAAAGACATTCAGGAATAAATGAGAAACAAAGTAATTGAGATCTATCCGTTTGGAAAAGGTTAAAAGTCATCTCTAAAGCTTTGGGACCCAAGAGAAACACAGATCCATTAGTCACAAATGTAGAAAACATGGCACTGTGGTGACCCTTCCCAGGAGTGGCCATCCATCCAAAATCACACCAAGAGCACAGCGATTACTCATCCAAGACGTCAACAAACACCCCACATCAACATCCAAAGAGCTGCAGGCCTCACTTGCCTCAGTTAAGCTCAGTGTTCATGACTCCAGCATAAGAAAAAATGGCCTGCCTATAAGTGTTCCAAGACAAAAACCACTGCTGAGCAAAAAGAACATAAAGGCTCATCTCAGTTATGTCAGAAAACATCTTGATGATCCCCAAGACATTTGGTAGAAGATTCTGTGGACTGACGAGACAAACGTTGAACTTTCTGGAAGGTGTCCCATTACATCTGGTGTAGAAACAACACAGCATTTCAGAAAAGGAACATCACACCAACAGTAAAACATGGTGGTGGTAGTGTGATGGTCTGGGGCTGTTTTGCTAATTCACAACCTGGAAGACTTGCTGTGATACATGGAACCATGTATTCTGCTGTCTACCAACAAATCCTGAAGGAAAATTTCAGGCCATCTGTTCGTGACCTCAAGTTGAAGCAAACTTGGGTTATGCAGCTGGATAATGATGTAAAACACACCAGCAAGTCCACCTCAAAGTCCTGACCATAATCCGATTGAGATGCTGTGGCATGACCTTACAAAAACTGTTCATGCTCGGAAGCCTTACAATGTGGATAAATTACAACAATTCTGCCAAGATGAGTGGCCAAAATTTCTTCTGAGTGTTGTAAAAGACTCATTGGCAGTTATTGCAAATGCTTGATTGCAGTTGTTGCTGCTAAGGGTGGCCCAAACAGTTATTAGGTTTAGGGGCAATTACTTTTTCACACAGGGCCCTGTAGGTTTGGATGAATTTTTCCCTTAATAATAAAAACCTTTATTTAAAAACTGCATTTGGTATTTACTTGTGTTATGTTTGTCTAAAATTAAAATTTATTTGGTGATCTGAAACATTTAAGTGTGACAAACATCCAAAAATTAAAAAAATCAGGAAGGAGAAAATACTTTTTCACACCACTGTATATATAAAATTAATCATAAAAGATGGAGATAAAGAATTTCTGTGAAAATGGAGAACAGGAAAACAGGTATTTATACATAATTCTACATAAAGAACACACTGAAATAGTATCTTAGAGGTATGAATACCCATTTAAGAACTAAACAAAATTGTTATTGATATTAATGATATTTTTTTCTTTTACATTGTGCATTCCGCTTCTAAGTAGCAAAGCCTGCAATTTATTATTTTTTTTCATATTGAATGTTTATCCTATTTATAACCTCTCTAATGGAGGGAGTCAGGGGTTGTTTCCAATTAGCCACTACTGTGAACCTAGCAGCCGTTAGAGTATGTGATAGCACCATATGTAATGGATGTGGGACCTTTTGGTATGTTTGGTATGTTAGATCTAGCAAGGCTAATGCGGGGGGAGAGACAAAGTCCCCAATGAAGTATCCTTCATAGTAGTTGTTCCACCTCTCTCCAGAAAGGTTCGATAAGCGGGCAGTTCCACCACATGTGCAAAGCCTCCAATTTTATGAAAAGTGTACACCTGAAATGAGTGCAAAAGTTTTCTTCTTTGAGCTGATATAATTCTATCAGATTCTGGATTATGAATCAAATCATGTTTGCTTTCAGCAATCCAAATGTTTCCTTTACTATAGTTTTCCAAACGGTTCCAAATTTATGAGATGTGGTTGGAAGGTCTGAATGGTTCCAGACTGTTCTTAATATCATTCTAGGAGAAAAAACGTAAGCAATGTTATTTTTAAGATGTTCATGACTGTAGAAACAACTGAATCTTTTCAGCATTTCACCTGGAATCACAGAAAACTATATTTTACTGTTTATCTAATGCATATGCAAGATAGGAATAAGATGTTTCTACATGGATTTAAATCAGAGTTCACACCAGGCATACTGGGATTATATATATTTTTTATTCAACCAGATAACTTTTGCAAAATACAAGGATTTGAATGTATTAAAATACAGAAGTTGAGGAATCCTATACAAATTTTACTGAAAATATTAAAGCACAGTGTCAAATCTGATTGTAAGACCTTGTCCATACAAACAAATGGCTCTCCAATTGCAGTGCAGAAGCACAGAGGCAGCTCGCTTTTACAGTACATGGAAACTAGACGAATATGGAATTTCTGGATTCAATAAGATCAGCAGAAAAGGATTTTCTTTCATTCATGGATTTCTTCCTCATCTTCTTCAAATGTTTCCTCCCCATCATTGGCTGTAGCTTCTTGATACTGTTGGTACTCTGATACAAGGTCATTCATGTTGCTCTCGGCCTCTGTGAATTCCATCTCATCCATCCCTTCACCAGTGAACCAATGTAGGAAGGCCTTTCTTCTGAACATGGCAGAAAACTGTTCTGAGATTCTTTTGAATAATTCTTGAATTGCTGTGCTGTTCCCAATGAATGTTGATGCCATTTTGAGCCCTCTGGGTGGAATATCACACACAGCCACCTTGACATTGTTTGGAATCCATTCTACAAAGTAACTGCTGTTCTTATTTTGGACTGCTAGCATCTGTTCATCTACCTCCTTCATGGACATTGGCCCTCTAAAGACTGTAGCTACAGTTAGATATCGACCATGGCGTGGGTCACAAGCGGCCATCATGTTCTTGGCATCAAACATCTGCTGGGTGAGTTCAGGTACAGTGAGTGCTCTATATTGTTGGCTTCCTCTAGCGGTTAGGGGTGCAAAACCAGGCATGAAGAAATGAAGACGTGGAAATGGGACCATGTTTACAGCCAGCTTTCGAAGATCTGCATTGAGCTGACCTGGGAACCGTAATGAGGTGGTTACTCCACTCATTGTGGCGGACACTAGATGGTTGAGATCTCCATAGGTGGGTGTAGTTAGCTTCAGCGTGCGGAAGCAAATATCATACAAGGCTTCATTGTCAATGCAATATGTTTCATCTGTATTCTCAACCAGCTGGTGCACAGACAAGGTGGCATTATATGGCTCTACAACTGTGTCTGATACCTTAGGCGAGGGCATGACACTGAATGTGTTCATTATCCTATCAGGATATTCTTCCCTTATCTTGCTTATAAGTAGTGTGCCCATGCCAGAGCCTGTTCCTCCTCCAAGTGAATGTGTCAGCTGGAATCCTTGCAGACAGTCACAATGTTCACATTCCTTTCTGACTACATCCAGAACAGAATCTACCAGCTCGGCACCTTCAGTATAGTGTCCTTTGGCCCAGTTATTTCCTGCTCCAGTTTGGCCTGCAACCAAAGCAAAGTGTTTTAGCAGGAAAATCATGTTGACGTGAGGAATACAAAAAAAGTTTTATATTGTGTAAAAAACATTTTTTTTGCATAATCCTCTCTACAAAGGGAACACACAAATATCTAGATTCCCAAGTCTCTAAGATTGTATAGAGTGATACACCTGGAGAAAAAAAAAATATGTAACTTTTACTTAAATGGGTTTTCTCACTACAATGATTAGCTTTTAAAATGTTGGATAAGGTAAATGAAGATTTTTACTAAATACATTGCTCTTTTTATATTGCCCTGGTTAGGAGATAAGAGAGCTATTATCTAAGTGCACACGAGTGTCTCTGGTGATGTCCATATCTCCCTTCCTTATTAGACTAGAGAGCAGGAAGAGACATTACCATGGTCGGCGGGGCAGAGTCTTTATCTCTTTACAAGATTAACTTGCTTGCCATTGATAAGCACTTGATTTCCCTGCTAGGAGGTCTGTAGTTTTGTTCACTCCAGATTGAATCTTCTGCACTTTTGTCACTGTAATGTTCAGCTAGCTATAGAGGAGCTAAATTTGCTAATTACTGCTATAGAACCACTCACTGCCTGACCCAGGAGTGTGAATCTGAGTGTGAGTCTGATGCTGTCTATGACTCTGTGAAATAGGTAGTGAGAAAACCCCTTTAATATTAACTTTAAAAAAAAAGGCTACGTGATATACCTGGTCAAAGGCAGATGCCTGCAGGCTAATAAGGGCCCGTTTACACGGCACAGGACAAATACCGGTTGGTTTATCCGACCGGTATTTGTCCTGTTTTCGTGCCGTCCCCACAGCCGTGTGGGGGATGCCTTTTCTCCGCGATGAGCGGAGAAAAGCCCTTCCCCTTACCATTGACATGTTCATATTCCGTCCAAAAACCAGACAGAAGAATGTGCATGCATAATGTTTTTCGGGCAGCTAGCAGTTTGAAAAACCGCCGGGCAGAAAAACTGTGCAGTGGAGACTGCTGCATGGGTTTTCCATAAAAGCCTGTTTGCGTCCGGCTTTCCGGGCAGTCTGCAAAACCGTAAACCTTCTGAAAAAATGGTTGCAAACCCGGGCAGTGGGGACATGCCCTAATAGTCTAGCTATAGCGAGCAATAATTGCTATTTGAAAATGGAATCTGCTCTGACAAGAGCAACCCAAAATCTGATATTGGAACTGTCCATCCATACTAACTTGTCCTTATATGCTTGTCTCTCAACATACAATATAAATTAGTCCTGGATGGATCATTGTATGCTGAAATTATATTATTTATGAAAAAAACTAAATGTCAATCCAATATAATGCAGAATAAGGATTAAAGAAAATGAAGCAAATAACTAGTACAGATAAAGCAAGTGCTTACATATAAAATTCAGAAAGAGCTTCTTGAACCTTCTATCCTCGTGTATCATGAGGATAGAAACTTCTTTGAGTCTTGTACTTTCTTCACAATGTGCCAGAAAAGAAGAAAATGGGGCCATCCTCACTTTGTGCCCAAAGAAGCAACTTCTGGCACATGTAAAGAGCAGTAGGCACTACTAGACCAACAATCACTGCATGCACCTCACTAATACATGTAAGAGCAGTACAGGACACTTAGTACCGCAGTGTACTGTAGACAGGCACTACTAGACCAACAATCACTGCATGTACCTCACTAATACATGTAAGAGCAGTACAGGACATGTAGTACCCAACTGTACTGTAGCGAGGCTCTACTAGACCAACAATCACTGCATGTACCTCACCAATACATGTAAGAGCAGTAGAGGACATGTAGTACCGCACTGTACTGTAGAGAGGCGTTACTAGACCTCCAATCACTGCATGTACCTCACTAATACATGTAAGAGCAGTACAGGACATGTAGTACTGCACTGTACTGTAGAGAGCTGTTACTAGACCTCCAATCACTGCATGTACCTCACTAATACATGTAAGAGCAGTACGGGACATGTAGTACCCAACTGTACTGTAGAGAGACTCTACTAGAACACCAATCCCTGCATGTACCTCACTAATACATGTAAGAGCAGTAAAGGACATGTAGTACTGCACTGTACTATAGAGGGGCTCTACTAGACCGCCAATCACTGCATGCACTGCACTGATACATGTAAGAGCAGTACAGGACATGTAGTACCGCACTGTACTGTAGAGAGGCTCTACTAGACCAACAATCACTGCATGAACCTCACTAATACATGTAAGAGCATTACAGGACAGGTAGTACCGTACTTTTCTATAGCGAGGCTCTACTAGACCGCCAATCACTGCCTGCACCTTACTAATACATGTAAAGAGAAGTACAGGACATGTAGTACCGCACTGTACTATATAGAGGCTCTATAGACCGCCAATCACTGCATGTACCTCACTACTACAGATGTTTTACAAGTAAAATGTTCATGATAATTGGTTGGATATTTCAGTCTATTACATATGCTGCAAATCAGTAGTGTCTGTGAAATTGTAGTTTGAGAACAGACTCAACATCCCAGGAAGGACCATTGTACATTGAAACTATTGTATCCTGAGGCCCTTGTAACTTAAGGGAGAACTGTATGTTCAAGATACTATGCGTTTCACCAACTTAGTCATGGCTAATCAGGAGGATGGGTCCTAAAATGGCAGTGGCATATGAGCTTAAGAACATTTAACCCTACCACACAAACACACAAAAATTTATAGTAGATAAAATTAGAAGACCTTTCTCAAATACATGTCATTAGCAAATCAAATGATTTCCATAGGTATTACAGGAAAATAGGTTTTACTTTCATTTTGTAAAACAGAGGTCACAATCTGGTAGAGATTCCTCCTGTGGGGGATACCAACTGTGCAGGGGAGCTAAGGACATAGCTGCTTGTCTCACTCCACATCCACTGCAGCAAGCACAGCACACCGAGGACAAATTTGTGACAGGGTTTAGTTGTTGCTTCCAACTTCCTCCTCCAAAGTAGACAGGCATCCATATTACACTGTTGCTAATGTAACAGCATCCTGCATGAATATAGCAGCACAGAACTTTCCAGTGCACAGATGGTATAGACTTACAGAATCACCCCTGCACAGTGGACTTTCCCAGCTCAGAAGCAGGAAGTTTCACAGAGCTGTCAGCATAGGGAACCATCACGCTGTGAGGAGCTGGACTTGACCCAACTTCAGTCCAGTCTTAAAGGGCCAGCGCTTTTTTTAACTGAATTACAGATCAAATGCTTTCATTTTTTCAAATTAAACATATTTGTGAGTGTTTATAGTTTAGTCTTATATTACTTCATAAGGTTCCCTGGAGGTGTGGCAAACTCAAGACCCAGGAGCCAATTCTGGCCCTCCAAATCATTTTATGTGGGCCTCGAGAGATTAGACAAAGCAAGCAGGGACAGACAAGGTCTGGACACAAAAGGACTGTCTCTATACTTTCCCCGAAAGACGCAACCAGCCCATGCAGCATGACCATCTTATTCATGGAGAGCGCTAGGCAAGTTCCATGGGACCCACAAGCATAAGGACCCCAGGTGGTGAGTGTATGTCCCAGGAATCGTTACTGCTTATTCAATTGTTTGTGTTCTAAGGACATGGTGGAAAAGGATGCCATCAGCTTCCTGATATGCCCATTATTCTTGTAGGCTGCCTATAAGACATCAGAAGGTTGTCCTGACATGATGATATGGGTGGGCTTGGGAGTGGTTAGAGGTATGGCCTCATGTGGGGTCATGTTTTTGGCAGGGCCCACTGTACAGCTATGCCCAGGGGCCTATAATGCTGTTAAGATGACCCTGCTTGATACCAGCACAGGTATTAAGCACCATCTTGGAATCGGAGCTCTGTTGTGCACCTCAATACCACTCTGTCCAGCAACTTACAGGTGGTGGCAGAGCTCTGACAGCCCTACCCTGCCACCCTAGTCACAATTTAAGGCCCTTTTAGGGCAACTATAAAGCTGATGTGAATATGGGTTTGACACCACTGCTCTAGAATGTGCTACATTAGCTTTTGATGGCTGCATGGCTGCCCCAGCTGTAACTGATCACAATATACTCTATTTTCATTTGGAATTTCTTTCAGAAATGTAACTTTAAAAAAAAAAAAAATAGTTCCATGGGTTTTCCAAGATTTTTGGAAATTAAAGCTATAATGGATACTCACCTGTCGTACCACCTTTGTTTTAGGTGAGTGCCAGTGATTTTTTGTTTTATTTTAGCACCGTCCCACCTTGTATAGGGGTTTCCTAAAACCTCTTTAATATCAATTTAATGTTAGGTTTGACATATTTTAATATTCTTTAGGCTTTTTTTACCGATATGGAAAAGACACTTAGGTCAGATTTGCTCACTTTTCATGGCTCATACAATATGGGGTATGGGCTAACCAAAGGAATGTGGCAAAATAGTGGCATAGAATATATGTGCCAAATTAATTATACAGCATGAGCCACTGTGAAAAAATAGGAGCATCCTCAGACTGCCAAGTCTAAGATTGTGCTATATAAGTAATGCACAGGATTAGTAAATCTGTCATTTTGAAGAGAATTTATGACTATGTAGAAAAGTATTTTTTTTCTTTATTTCCTTAGATTGTAAATCAATTGTGAAACTTGTGCATCTATTATAAGGATTACTAATAGTTTTGTATTTTATAATTATACATGATAGTAAAGCAGCACAGACATTATCACACAATGCACGAACCCAGTATCTGGTCCAGTAGAGGGCTTGCTTTATTCTGATGTCTGGGTAATATGGTGGGATACCCAGTTACATAGGTTGTCCATGAGTAAATAAAACATTTCTCTTTTAGATCACACATAACAAAAATTTTCATTTGGAATAATTTTTAAAAACTACTAACTCTGCTGTTACACATTTGTATGGTGCTACCATGTTTTCTGGTAGAACCTAAGACACTTTAGGTTTTATTCGCTGACCTGCACAATAGCAGGAATACAAGTGATTGAAAAAGAGAATATGGGTGGTGTGATTGAGCATATGTGTCATGTATACATTAAAGGGGTGTTCTCACAATGTTGTTTCACAGAGTCTTCTCTTCACAGCCAGTTTCAGACTCCCACTTCCTGTTCAGGCTGTGGGTGGTTCTAAAGCAATGATTGACATATCATATCAGCTCTGCTATTTCTAGCTGAGCCTGGTAGAGGGACATTTGTGATACAAGGGTTTTAACAATGGACACAGAGCTCTAAAGGGCTAACGTTTGTCAGTAACAAAGACAATCAAGCTCCTGTGCTGGTGATAAGAAAAAGCAAGAAGTGTAGTCACCACCCTGGCCAGGGATCTAAAGCCTGTTAGAGCAAAAAGTGGTTGGTAACCTAGGGAAGCTTATGTAAGCAAGCAGGAGATAAGAACTGTTCTAGCTCTGAAGATAAGCAAAATTAAAAAAGCAATGTATTTGTTAATAGTCTTTATTTACCTTTTCCTACTTGTTTAAAGCTAATCAATGTGATGGGAGTACCCCTTTAAACTTTTTTTTTTTAAAGTGGTAATTAGAAGAATGGAAAGGAGCACCACAAGTATGTCACAAACATTTCTAGACACTAGAGATTTTTTTAAATTATTCCAAATAAAAATATGCTTAGCATGATCTAACAAAGAAATGCAATACTAAATTGTAGGAAAACTCCATTAATCAAATAACTGTTTCAAGGGACTGTACATTATTAAGTTAAATAAGCTGATACATACCAAAAATAAAATTGTCTGGTCGGAAAAGTTGTCCAAATGGGCCAGATCTGACACTGTCCATGGTACCCGGTTCCAAGTCGACCAACACTGCTCTTGGCACATATTTCTGAGCTGTTGGAACATACAGAGAATAAAATTAGGTTGAATTTCTTTATATGTTGCCATCTAAAGTACAAAAACCCTGACAGTGTGAACAGAGTCTAAAGCTGCTTTTTAACCTGTCTAATAATTGACCATTAATAGCCTACCCAATGTACAGTTATTAAGGGTTGAACACCACCCATCATTCAGAATTGTGATCACTAGTACAGCTGTTCAACTTCACAAATGATGCTGCCAAATAAACAGTGATTTTTATTCCTTGCATTAAAGATATGATCATCTTTGGAATGAGCGTAGTGTTTACTAGTTGTGAATTGTAATGTGTGACTTCAGGATCTGTTATATTATTCTTCTCATACGTTTCGTCAAATGTTTTGACCCTAGCCCATGTTCACAGGCACATGATTCAACCTGAACATTTAAAGGGGTTTCTCATTATATATGATGGCATATCATTAATTTATGCCATCACTTTCTGATTGTAAGATACCTGGTGACTGGACCCCAAATGATCCTAAGGATGAAGAGGTCGCATCACTGGTTTGGTGCCAGTGCCCCTTGGCAGCTTTTCCAAGCACAGTACCAATCTTAGCCACATGGTACATATGACTAAGTACAGAATTTGTTTGAAACGCATCGGCATTGTATGTGCATGTTTTTTTTATTGGATTTTAAAATGAAGTGAATAAAATTGGGCACTGCAACACAGTTCTATTTAAAGGGGTTTTGCCACAAAGTGAATTCATTAGCTCTTAATCTGCTCAGGAGAGACTATAAACAAAGCAAAGTAGCCTCACAGGAGAGAGGGAGGGGGGCTGAGCAGTAAGGGAGCGTTGTACAATGTGTACTCAAATAATTACATTAGAAATAGTGGATTCTCTATACAAAAGACACAACATCTTTCTCCACAGCCCCTTGCTAGCTCCGGAGCAGTAACGAGGAAGTAGGGAGCGTTGGGCAATGTGTACTCAAATAATTACATTAGAACCAGTGGATTCTCTATAGAAAAGACACAACATCTTTCTCCACAGACCCTTGCAAGCTCATTCATGTTTCCTGTCATCAGATAAGAAGTGCAAATACGCAAGTGCGGCCTGTCAGCTCTCCTGGTCATGTCTAATGCAATCTTTTAAGTAACTAAGGGCTTGTAAAGAAAGCTGTAGCTCTCAGAGGCTTCACTTTTGTAATGACATATATTTAGAAAAGTGATTAAATACCCATTTTGTAGGATCCCACATCAACATTACATTGTGGCAAAACCCCTTTAACTGAGCAATAGTTTCCTTGAGCCCCTTAATTGTCAAGATTGGATGGGGTACAAGCAGTCAGATCCCTACTAATTGGAGAGTGATGGCATATCTTTGCAGTATACATGTCTTCGCAGTTTTCATTATAGGAAGACCTCTTTAACCTCTCCTAAACAGAATCCAACCTCACATATCCGTTTATAAGGCTATATCTATTTACCTGGGCACAGGATTTCTTAGCTGTTCTTTGTTGCCAATTTATATTATAGTCTATAGATATCGTTAAAGAGATATTTTGTAACAATTTACCTATACACGGTGGCAAACTATCAGAAGAAATTTGTGCTACAGTTGATATGTTTAACTGGCAGAGGATTGTCTAGACTAGATACAATTGTATCTATTTTTCAGCTGGAAGCAAGACTATCAATGTAGACATCATTAAAGGGGTTGTCCACTAAATAAAATTCCATGCAACTTGGATCAGGGTAGGTAAAAAAACTGATAATTACCTAACTGCTCCCTGCTGATGTTGCTGTGGAGCTCCCCAGGATTTGCTCCCCGTTACTTCCGGATTCTTATCCTGACACAGAGGAGAGGCTCGCACTTTATTCACTAACTGTAGCGCGAGCCTCTCCAGCATGACGGGCTTAGAACCTGGAAGTGAAGCTCCGGAGCGTCATTCGTGGGGGGACAAAAGGTTAAAGTCCATATTTTCTCCTTTTTTTGACCACACAAGCCCCAGTTGCTTTGAATTTTTTTTAGTGGACAACTCCATTAACATGACAGGTGCATCATCAACCTCAACCTGTACTTGAGTTATCCTAAAATGTTAAATGTCATCTGCAGGTCTGAAATTTGTCAGCTTCTGATTGTAAATAAGAACGTTCCCATCCACTGACAGCAAACAGTGGGAAAAAAATAAAAAAACACTGTATGTCAGAAAGTGGCATGACCTTCTATTATATAAGCCATATTTGCACAAAAACAGAAAGCATATAACGTCCATGGACATGAAGAACATACGCACTACTGTTCCTGAAATACAGGAAAACAGAATGGACTCCTGCTGTCTTTTCATGCTAAACATTTCTCAGACAAACAAGGAATTAGAGAATTCTTTCATGGTATATTGGATTGTGGGAGTCAACCTCGCCTGATCTAAATCCTGGCTACAAGAATGGATTTCCTACTCTTGCCGCCATTTTATAGTAACTGCACTAGCAAATATGACCAGCAAAAGGGAAACCATATAAATCCTCTCTTGGGAGCATATTTGCCATTTCCAGACATCCATTCCAAAGCAAATTTTTTTTGTGTTTTTTATTATTATTTTTAACAAGCAATTTTATTTGAAAGAATGTTTTTTAAATATTGTAAGCTTGACTGTAATGAAATACTGCATATGGTGTACACAGCCCAGCTCTGGGAGAGCAAAAACATTCCATTTTTAGTCTTGAATGTGACATTTTAAGCATACCAGCATTCCCTTCTGCCTAAACAGTTCCAGCAAGTCGGTAATATATACAAAACACATTGTATATCTTTGGTTGGCACTCTGTACATGTCTGAAATATTGCACAGTTATAACATTCTACTGTGAGTAAAAATGTCTTCACATTGTGTGATCAAAGAAACACAATGAAATTACTCTTATTTATTGCAGATTTTAGACTAAAGTACTATGATGTGAGGACAACACTATAGGTGGCTTCAAGTAGGTATACACCAAAAGGCCACTTTATTAGAGACAGTCACCCAGTAGCACTTAGGATCTTCTTTGGTTTTTGGAACCACAGCAATTTGTCATGGCATAGATTATCCTAGGTGTTGAAATCATTCTGCTGGAATATTGCCCCACATGGACATGATAGCTTCTCTCAGTTACCACAGATTTGATGGAGGTACTGATATGGACTAAGCAGCCTGCTCTACCTCGTCCAGAGATGCTCTAAGGAGGTTTAAGATATGGGGACTGTCAAGGCCAGGGAAGCAATGAAAACCCGTTGTTATGTTGCCAGAACCAGTCCATAAGTATACAACCCTTATGGCAGTCCTGGTGAAGGTGTCTTCCTGCCATGGCATAATGAGTTGTCATAAAGAGATGAACTTGGTTGCCCTCCATACTTAGATAAACCCTACTGTTCAAATGCCCACCCACAAGGCTTCATTGCGTGACAAGTAGGCCAGCATTGATTTGAAGATGTCCTCCTGCCATGGCATAATGAGCTGCCATAAAGAGATGAACTTGGTTGGCCCCCAAACTTAGATAAGCCCTACTGTTCAAATGCCCACCCACAAGGCTTCATTGTGTGACAAGAAAATATTCCCCTCACCTGTAAGCCACCACTGATTTGAAGGTGTCTTCCTGCCATGCCGTAATGAGCTGCCATTAAGGGATGTACTTGTTTGGCCTCCGTACTTAGATAGGCCCTGCTCTTCAAATGCCCACCCACATTGGGTGACAAGAAAATATTCCCCTCACCTGTAGGCCACCACTGATTTGTAGGTGTCTTCCTGCCATGCCGTAATGAGCTGCCATTAAGGGATGTACTTGTTTGGCCTCCGTACTTAGATAAGCCCTGCTCTTCAAATGCCCACCCACATTGGGTGACAAGAAAATATTCCCCTCACCAGTAGGCCACCATTGATTTACGATGCCGTGCCAAATTCTAACCCTTCGATTAGCTTACATTGTGAATCGTTAACTAAAGCACCAGCAATGTTTTCAGTGGTTTCAATTTGCATGGCAGTGGACTGCCTGTTTAGTGTTTTAGTGTAAGGGTATGTTCACACGGCTTATTTTGGGGCGAATTTTGCCGCGTATTTCACGGCGTACTGCGCTTCAATACGAGTGAAATGCGCCCCATAATTACGGTAATCCCAGTTCTCATAGAGAACTATGGATTACGCCTCCTCTCCCTGCTCGTACAATACGATTGTATGGTACGTGCGGGAAGATAAGTGACATTTATTCGCACCGCGAGTAATGCATGTCTATGGGGCCGGCGGGCATACACAACTCCCAGGCGTTGCAGGAGTACGCTCCGCGACTTCAGAACACCCGGCGTAATTGCAGGCCGTACTGTACGCCCCACAATTAAGCCATGTGAACATACCCTAAAGCTCTCTAAACACATTAATGTCTGTGGGATCTGTAAATAATGAAATTTATTCTTCTCTTAAAAAAACTGTTGCAGCCCTGTTCTCTAGATGTATGAGCAGGCGCACTCCACAATTAGGCACATTATAAAGCACCCGTGGTATTTTGTAATGCGCCAAAGATGTGGGGCATATGCTTCTACACATTTATGACTTGAGGATGGCTAAACTAGGTGCATTACAGCTGTAGTTTGGTCTTCCTGAGCCTGAGTTGTCGTATTGGAAATAGAATGTGCCCCACTGTAATGTATGAACCTGCAGTAGAACAGGTTCATACATTATGACGCATTCTACACTACTAATGCCCGCGTTATAAGTGAGTTGTTTGCGTCAAAATTCAAACATGTCGCCCATAATGAATGTGGTGTAAAGCATGAACGCCAGTATTTTTGGCACAAATTTCTCCAGAATTCTGCAGAATTGCCATCATAAATGTGCCCCACTGTGCACCATTAAGAGACTGGGAACACAGGAATGCACTAAACCAATCTATATAAACTTGTGAAGTGGTATGTGTAGAAAGTTAGCAAAGTAATGTATGATGGGTAGGATGGGAAATTTGGCTCTGATTTGGGCAACAAAGAACTTGAAGACCCCTTCCCTTTAAAAATCCTGTATTCACCCCAGTTTATAAATGATAAGCATTATGGTTATCCAAGCAGTCATCACTTAACTTTCCATGCTAATATTCATAATGTCTATGTTATTAAAAATGACCAATTTCAACCAATGGGGATCTGCTGCATTGGTGAAAACACTTTGGGACACATGTATGAAAATTGCCTATGTCTAAAACTCACTTTCTTGCCCATAGCAACTAATCAGAGCGCACCCCTTTCATTTCATATAGTGCTCTGGAAAAATGAAAGGGGCATTGTGATTGGTTGCAATGGGCAACAAAGAGAGTTTTAGACCTAGACAGTTTTCATGCATGTGGCCCTTTCTGTTCATGTAATAGAAGTCTCCTTTTTCAGTTGTTAGTGGTAAATACTCTCATTATGACATTAAATGTACTTTGCCTAGAGAAAACCTCATGTGGGGCTACGATACAAATGTTTTAGATGGGTATAAATTGTTCACATGACGGCAAATATCTGCTCTCTTAGGCTATGTTCACACGATGTATTGCGGCGCGTACAGAACGCATGTACACGTACATTGTGTGTCTCGGGAGCTCGCGCTGATCAGCACGTACTCCTGCAGTGCGGGGGACGGGCAACCCGCTGGCCCCATAGATATGCATTAGGCTATGTTCACACAGCATTATTGCGGCGCGTACAGTATGGCCGCAATAATGCCGCATGCTTTGGGAGTCGCGATAATATGCGCGTAACCCCGCGGCTCGGGAGGGGCGGCAGCCCGCCAGCCCCATTGACATTCATTACTCGTGGCGCGTATTCGCCGCAGATTATTGACATGTCACTTATCTTCCCGCACGTACAATACGATCATATTGTACGAGCGGGTAGAGGAGGCGTAATCCATAGAACTATGGATTACCGTAATTTCGGTGCGTATCTCGCTTGTATTAAAACGCAAATACGCCGCGAAATGTGCGCCGAAATTACTCTGTGTGAACATTATATATAATCCTTTCCCAACAATTCAATGGAAAGAATAAAGATTATCAAACCCTGGGATATCAGGTAATCTTTGCATCTGTGGCCAGAATGTTACTACTTTTGGTGTCTTTGAATTATTAATAAAAAAAACTTTGAGATTCTTAGTTCACACGTTTTGATCAAAAGAAGTTTATGCCACCCCCACAGCTTGTTACATCAGTGCAGTATGCTTGCAAGGTTGGTGCCTTTTTTATTTTTCTCTCTGGATTATGGAGGTCGTTTGGCCCAATGAGAAGTCTGAATTTGGCTCTAGTGAGAGATAATAGATAGCGTAGGACCACCCGCCTTGAGATCCCATTGTAAGTCGGGGGTGGCATAAACAGCTTTTGATCAAAACGTGTGAACTAAGAATCTCAAAGTTTTTTCATGTATTATAAATAGCATAAATGCTTCTTTACGGATTTCCATGTATCGTATAGCCCTTTGAATTATTAATGTCCTAAATATTAGTCAGGTCCTAACAACCATTCATGATATATTCTGGTATAAAATATAACTAAAATAATCATGTTAATTATCCAAAAAGTATGAAATGCACCGGTCAGAACTGTATAACTGAGATATTCAAAAAGCTGAGTGTATTACATAGAGCAGATGAGAGGGGGAAATCTGCCAAGACAGCAGAGCTCAGTGCTGGGCCAGCGGGAGTGCAGCCAACCTAAATATTGCTGAGTGAAACTGTATTCACTGGGAGACAAGCATAGGAGTCAGAGCATTTTTTGAAAATTCATCCTATAAAGGAATTATTGCTGCTCACAGTTTGAATGAACAGTTACTATGTGTGAACAGCTTCCATAGCTGCATTATGCTAAATTATGAATAACAGATACTGTGAAAAACCTTCCTGCATGGACCATACACATTGTGAATTGAGATCCTAGGTATCAGTAATATTGCTTTATTATCATATACCTGTTCTGGAATTTTATCAATGCAGTGGACCCCTGTTATAGTAACGCTGAGATGAGGTAAGTGTAAGAGAAAACTCCAGGCTTTTCTTTTTTATAATCTCTAAAGTAATCCAATTTATTTTTAATCCTTATCATGAATTCTTTAAATAACTTTAGTTTTTGCCCCTTTTATTTAGTTCTGTCTTTTAGCCAGACCTGATGCCGCTCCATTTGAATTTGTATGCCAGTGACCCTGTGGTGGGAACAGCATCACTGCTGTTGCCATGCACCTCCATGCATCATCATTCAGAAGAACAGTTCGGGGGAAGTGGGTGGGTGGCTCCTGTATAGTATAGATGCCTGCTTTTTAAGTGTAACCTGAAGCCTCCCCGGTCTCTCTCAGTCACACTGACACACAACAGCTGTGAGTCTTGCCCAAGCTGCTGGTGCCTGGACTGAAGCCTGACTATGGGACTCAAACACGACCTTCATATAACAACAATGACTTGGTGACTAAAACCCCCTCAGCTCTTGTCCCATCTCTGCTTATGCTGTTGAGTTGACTAAAATCTACCACTCTCTGTTATCAGTGATTCCAGACTATACAGGAGCCGCCTCCCTACCTCCCCAAACACAATATATCCCAGTGGCCCTATGGACCAAGAAGGTAGGTGGGCAGCTGCACATTTATGGCATATTAACAGAATATGTAATTTATGTCTGGTTGGTTCAAAACCCACCTCTGAGACACAAACTTATCTTAAAAATGGGCCCCCGAAAGTCTCCATGCAGAGTGGAGACTAGGTCACGCTTGCACATTATTCTCCATTCTGTTCTATGGAAGATCCATAAGTGGCATGTCCTATTGTTATAGGAAACACCCCTTTAATAAAGCGTGGGGGAGGGAAAAAAAATTGTTGGAACATGGAACATCAAAAGTAACTGTATATACCACACCCATTATGTAACATTCATATTGGTCCAAAAGGCTGAGATATGGAGAGTTGTTTGGTGGGGTCCACACTACTTTACTTGTTTATGATTCTGCCTGTGACCACAGTTCAAAAGTAGACTAAACCCATGGAGGCCACTATTTAGCCTAAATACTATTGATGACCCAGAGACCTATCCATGTCACAGGCAGCTAAAAGGATCAGCTAAAATGCACAAAACATCTCATATCTCAGCTTTCTGAATCAACTGTGACATGTTAGGGTTAGTCTATTAGAAACATCTGCAAACATGTCTGAATTTGAAGGCTAGTAAGTAGAGTTGGGCTTCTGTGGAGGCAGGGAGACACGAATAGCTATTTCATGCATTTTTAATGGGTGACAATCTCTTGGGCAGTAGTGTCTGAGCTGCACTGTTCTTGTGTGAACCCTATACAGCTATGGTTATACATAAGTCAATAAAAAATATATATACCACCCAAAAACTGAATGAACCTAGTATGGAGGCATCAGGAAGTCAATTCCTAAATTGCTGGATGTAGGTAAGCTACATTGGTGGGAACCATTTGCTGTTTTTTCCCCTCTTGATTTTTTTGATGAAATAAGAAAACTTTGAAAAGTCCTTGACCTTTCTGATGCATAAACTCAACATATCCTGTGACTGGAGAAAGCATTCCAAAACTGTCATCCATCCTGGTCTAAAAAAATCATCATATTGATCATCTTACTGAACATCAGTAATACTGCAGCATGAGGCTAACCAAATGCATGAGATAACTCTGCCAACACACCTGCCTCAGCTGGCCATACATGATTCCATAAAAAAAAGAGAAAGGAATAATCTAATCTCAGATATCTCTGGCAACGGACTGTCCCCTTAAGAGACTATCGGGCTGCTGCGGTACTGTAAGGCTGCAACATACATACAAGATCCTTAGCCAGTTCTACCAAAATCTGTGGATTTTGCCAAATTTCGTTTAAAATTTGCCTATATTTTGCGTGGGTTTACAGAAAACTGTGTGAAGGTAGAGAGGTTTGAATCAATATTGTGTTATATGTATAATTATGAAATCCCAAGCTTTTCTCCTTATAAGGCATTTCAGCTGAGCAGAATCCATTTTGTGGAGAATGATGCAGCAAATATGAAGAAGCTAAGATGGCTCAGGATGTGACCACTTGTTATCTGTTTCCTCAAAGATGTGACCTCCAGCTATTGTCTCCCTTTCCTGAAGTTTCGTTTCACTGGAAAATCACTGAAGTTGTGGCTAAGACTTTTTCCCCAGAGACAGCGTGGACCAATAAACTGTACTTAACAGCTGCCTAAATATGGACATACATCCGTTCCTCTCTCCTCTATTGCGCCTGCGTTTATCTTGATTAGAGTTTATACAAATATGTGTGTAATGCTTTGCTTTGTCAGAATTGCTTGGAACATGAATGAAATCTGACCCAGAACCCTGTGTCTGACTCAATTTCTAATCGGCCGATACATGTTCTTCTGGTTGTGATTTGGAATACCGGGGCAAACGGGTGACCTCCCAATGTTGGTAAACGTCCCCCAACAACTGTATTTTTTAGGGAGAGACCTTAAAGGGGTTGTCTCATCTCAAAGTTTCATAGGATGCATGAATGAAATAATGCTGCTTTGCTCTGTCACTTCCTGGTCAAGCTGTCTGTAATTAGTATATGAGCTCCATGTATTCAGACCTCTGCTAATTAGATAAATCTCATGCTGTCAGGACCAGGGAAGCTTCTGAGTTAAAGTAAACAGTAGTAATTACTGGCTTTTGTCTGAAAGATCAGATAACAAACAAGCTCTCACTGTCCTGAGTTCTGGAGTTCTGTGCTGCGTGATGACAGATAGAACAAACAGCAGGGGGGGGGAGAAGTACACAGGTTGGTCACTTGGGGACCCAGAGAGAGCTCAGAAGGTGATAAAATCACTTGTAGCTCCTTAAAAAAAAAAAAAATGAACAATGCAATATATTGGAAAACATATTTAGTGTTCCCAACATGTTGAAAGCTAATCTTTGTAGCGAGACAACCCCTTTAATATAAGTGCACACTGAGCATCTAATTGCTAGAAATCAGTTTCATTATTAGAAATATATATGGGATTATGTCGTGTTATGTAATAACAGATGTCATCCCCCATATGTTGCCTGCTTAGAAAATACTATGTGTGTTTTCTTACTATAATGTATCAGGTGTAGTGGTAAATGGCCACTTTTTGTTGCATGTGTAATGTCATAAAGGCAGTATAACAGTACAGCCCATATCTTGACTTTTCCTGATGCTGTTTTTGATTCACTCACAGGATGATTCATTGTAGTACACGTTAATCCTCTCAAGCTGTAGAGCTGAATCACCGACATAGCTTCCTGCTGGATCGATGCCGTGCTCATCGCTGATCACTTCCCAAAACTTGGAAGAAAGAATAACAAGAACAGAGACAGAAGGAAGAATCCAGGTTAGAACATGAGCAAACAACTTCTTCAGCAAACGTACAATAATATCATTTTACAAGCTTCTGAAGTTCCAGTCCTTTAATTATTTTCATAATGCCAGATTAAAAAAATTACAATATATAAAATGTGAATTGAATTTTAATATATACCATGACTATGCACAGCTTCATAACTAGTCAGACTTGCCATGTAATCGTCTACAGATGCGGGATGACAAAGAAGTTTACCCAACTTTTCCAGAAACAAATATAACTAAACAACCATCACAGATCACATTTGGCCTGTGAATGAAAGAGATGTAGGTGTCCCATAGTGTATAATGACTAAACTATCAATAATAGATGAGTCCTCTTGTTATAGAGGACCAGATCTCTGTGGAGAATAGAATAGAAATTTGTGCGAAAGGACCATTTTGTGATCAACATGTTAAAAAACGTAAACACCACAACAATGAAAAGCTTATAAATAAGACAAGTGACTGATTACAAGCAATTACAAAAAAATACAACAATAGAACTAAATATTTTAGGTAACTTTATGATTGAAGAGAAAGAGCATGGCCACACGGCATAGATCAAAAGAATCCGACCAGTATTTTAGTGTTTTTAACGGAAAGGGGGGCTTTTTTTGGCTGCAATATGCGGATTCGGCCATCCCCCTAACCACTGAACAGTAAACAATAAAACCAGGCAGAAGACTGTGCATGTTCCAAGTTTTTCAGAGGGTTTTCTGATTTTAAATCTGACTGTCAGAAAATCCAACTGTGTAGCCTACAGATGGGATTTTCTATTCAAGTCTATGGGGATGGTTGACAGTTGATTTACAGATGGTTTAAAAAATCCAAAAACCCTCTGAAAAACTGACTGAAACACCATGTCGTGTGGACTTACCCAAAGATATTTTACTGCCCACAGCACACTTCATATTCACGAATATGGCAGCCTGCCAGTGGCCAGCTTTGAAGCCTGCCTCAATTTTATGGTCCCTTGTTATGTGCTGGACACAGATAATACTTTACTCCTGCTATAAGAGAGTTTAGGTCTGTTGTAAAAGAGCTTTCAGCAGCTCTTTTGAGTTTATGCAGTGCTTCTGTCAAAGAATACATTTCTTCAGCCAACTCCAAGGTGGTAATAATAAAATCAATCCATTTTATTTAGAAAAAAACTAAAATTGACGTAGCAGCATATGGAGAGAAATGCGTCAAAATTGACGCGTTTCGAGCAGAGTGCTCTCAATCATAACATTTACGCAGCGCTACTTTAAATTAGATCTGACAGCAGTGTCAGATTGGGGTACCTGAGGCCCACCAGTGGAGTTAATTTTTGGGGCCCTCCAGTGGTTTTGGTTCTTTGTGTCCACCAATGGAGTTGATTTTTGGGGCCCATCATTGGAGTTAATTCTTGGAGCCCACCAGTGGCCTTGATTCTTGGGGCCCACCAATGAAGTTGATTCTTGAAGTCCACCAGTGGAGTTGATTTTTGTTGCCCATCATTGGAGTTAATTTTTGGGGCCCACCAGTGGTCTTGATTCTTGGGGTCCACCAGTAGAGTTGATATTTGGGGGTCATCATTGGAGTTAATTCTTGGGGCCCACCAGTGGCTTTGATATTTGGGGTCTACCAGTGAGGTTGATTCATGCACCCGTCCTACAGCTATTGTAGATGTACACAGCTCACATGCCTCTTGCGTTCTCTGACCAGGTCTGTGATTCTCAGTTTCCCACCTTTCCCAGGGGCCCACCTGGGGTTTCCCCTGCGTCACTGTGTGCCAGTCCGTTGGCTGTCTGGCAGCATACTCAGTAACCAAGCAGCTAGTGTTTTCCCCTCAGTGGTCCATCAGACAATTCACTGTTTGCTAAGGAATACTTTTGCTGTGTAGGTCTGTTTGTCCATAACAAAGTAGATTCTGTTCTTCCAATGTCAAACTGTGATTGAAAATAAAATTATTTGCCACCTACAGAACCCATACAGCCAATCTCTGGCAGAACATGGATTCTAGTCATATGATGTATTTTTAGTACTTTATTAGTGAGAAGCTCTAATAGCACAGCAGCCCCATTCATCTTCCTATACTCCACTGTAATCCATGAGTTATATATCTAATCATACATAATGAGGGTTATGTCTAAAGAAAAACAACGGCAACAAGAAAATGAATGCAGCTCATGAACCAAATTCCAAGTGACAGTAACCAAATGTAATTTTTTGCATCGTCAAGGCCAACAATATAGGTTTTTGCAGTATTTTTTTAATACAACTTGCATTAGTTAAAGCGTATGACAGTGAAGTTTTCCATGTAACCAAAAATAAAACACTGTTACTTAGGAGTTTGCCGTCCACTGTATTATGACTTGCCTTACTCACTATATGAATGTGATATCTAGCACCTCGACAAATGTGATGGCTGTGACATAGCAGATAGTGTGATGTGGGTGCACAGCAGCTGGTGGCATTCCTGGCATAACAGGAGCACCCAGGACACTCCCTGCTGCCGGACAGGGAGATTGTGGGGGCTTTTCAGAATTCCAAGAGGATGAGAGAGCCATTTGCCTGAAACAAGCACACTTCCCTAACACCTCCTGTGAGCGGGAAGTCTACACAGACCTGTGATCTGCTTACATACTTTTTTTTTTTTTTTTTTAAATCTGATTTTTAAACCCCAGTGAGTCATGTGCCACTATATTACACCACTCTTATATGACCTTTTACTTCTGCTTTTCCGTAACTGGACTTGGAGAAATCACAGCTCAAAATTGTCTTTATATCTGTGCTATTCTAAAGCTAATGCTCAAGTTTTAACATTTAAAACTTACCCTAATGTTGTATTTAGCTAAAACGGAGACCTTTAGATTTCTGGACTTTAATAAAAAATATAGTGGGAAATAGAGGAAGAACTATAACTCATAGGTTCCCATAGCAAAATGTGATGGGTCCCTAGCACCTAAAGGCAGAAAACGCAAATATCTAGAAGGGTAGGAATAATTAAAGGCATGGATACTTAGTGGTAGAAATGAGAGAATCCTTATAGTGCTAAATAGCAGAAAGCAACCATCTTCTTATTGCCTACAAAAAAGTACAATGTTCTTGCACCAGCGTGGGCCCCCTCAACCTCCAGGCCCCATAACAGCTGCTATGGGGGCTACAGCTATAGTTACGCCTATGCTATAAAATGAGTTATATATAGTATAGAGATTCATGTGGATTTCTATTACAAAGCCAACATCACCAGCGTTGCAGTGCTGCATTTATATTGTGGAACTACTTGCCCGGCATGCCATGTTCAAGTAGTATACTGGGCAAGATGGGGAGTGGGCAGGAACCTCAATGTTCTCCTAATTGGAGGGTATTATGACTTATGTGTATAGTGATGTGCCATCCATGTTTGACAGGTGAGTCCTCCCTGATCCTAAAATCAGTCACTATACAGAAGAGAAGAGGCTGCCCCTTGGTGAGCACTCTCATATACTCTCGTACCTTTTCTAACCTGACCCCTCTCTGGATAGAACCAAAAAGGGGGGGCAGCAAAACAAGCAAGGCAAATAATACATTGATAAAGTGCCCTTTATATTCCTTTAACCAAAAGTGCAGAATCACTCCAGGCGGTCGTAAACAGAACCTAACCCAGAATCTGATTATAGCAGAGAAGATGATGTCCCACCATAGTCATAAAAAAGCAACAGTCAAATTTCTATTCTTACTCCCATCATCCACAGTGCTCTGATTCATTCCATACAGATACTCACAGCCTGAAATTAGCAGAGAAGATAATGTCTCACCTATAGGCTTCCATAGTCATATAAAGTACACATATCTATTCCTACTCTCATCATCCACACTGCCCTGATTAATTCCAGGCAGATACCAGTGTGCATAATTTTATTCCTACTCCCATATCAACTGCCTGATCATTCCATTCAGTCCAGTGTGCATCAATTCTATTTATCCATCTCACATGCCTGCTTCATTCCATACAGATACCAGTGTGCGTGACATTCCTATTCCTACTCTCATCATCCACACTGCCCTGATTAATTCCAGGCAGATACCAGTGTGCATCACATTTCTATTCCTACTCCCATCATCCACACTGCCATGATTCATTCCATTCAGATACCAGTGTGCATCACATTCCTATTTCTACTCCCATCCTCCACACTGCCCTGCTCATTCCATACAGATACCAGTGTGCGTGACATTCCTATTCCTACTCTCATCATCCACACTGCCCTAATTCATTCCATGCAGATACCACTGTGCATCACATTTCTATTCCTACTCCCATCATCCACACTGGCCTGATTCATTCCATGCAGATACCAGTGTGCATCGCATTTCTATTCCTACTCCCATCATCCACACTGCCCTAATTCATTCCATGCAGATACCATTGTGCATCATATTTATATTCCTACTCTCATCATCCACACTGCCCTAATTCATTCCATGCAGATACCACTGCATAATTCACATTTCTATTCCTACTCCCATCATCCACCCTGCCCAGCTTGATTCCCTGCAGATACCAGTGTGCTCTATGTAAGGACACATTTCCATTATTCTCTATCAGGAAGGGGAAACACTTCAGGCTGTAGCAATGGAGATCTGGGCTGTCTGACACACCCAGCCCAATATAAAGTTCTATGTGGATCATCCCAGCGCCGTGTGTGCGCCAACTCATCACTGCTGCCAGTACCGAGCGATTCCATAGACGATAGCGATCGGTGCGATCTCTGGCCGCGCAGCAGGAGCCTCTGGCAGTCTAGACTTGTGCCATCACTGACAGTTCTCCCCCTGCTGCTGCTGTGACCCACACTGGGGCAGATGCCGGGCATTGACGTGCTAGCAATTACCTTGGTTCCGATCTGGTTGCCGCACTGACCGGCCTGGATGTGGACGATCTCCCTCATGGTCGTGTGACTGCACCGTTACTCTGCTGCAGATGACTGCTCCTCTGTGCTGGCTGCCTGCACACTCACACTGGGAGCAGCCTACATGGGGCTGGAGCTGACACTGGCCCTAGAGACAGGCAGAACAATGGGTGGGGATTTGGGCAGAGTCTTTTCCATAGAGGGAAGTGAACAGATCCAACTTTGTCAGCTTTTCAGAACAGATCCAGAGTTATTGCAGAGACGCATTACTGTGAGGGCCTGAAGCATAACTTGTATGAGAGCAGAGAAATAGCAGAAAGGACTGGATCCACTTTAAGAAGTCTTTAGCCCTAACTACAAGGCTGTCCCTTAGGGCATGTCCCCACTGCACGGGTTTTCGGCCGGTTTTTCAGTTGGTTTGCGGTTTTGCAGACCACCTGAAAAAACCAGCCGAAAATGAGCACTATGGGGCTCTATGGAAAAGCCGTGCAGCAGTCCCCACTGCAGGGGTTTTCCGCCCGCGGTCCGGCTGCAAAACATTGTGCAAGCACAATCTTCCATCCGGTTTCCGGACGGAATCTGTGCAAGCCAATGTGAAGGGGGAGGTCTGTTCTCCGCTCATCGCAGAGAAAAGTCGTCGTCCCCGCGGCCGTGGGGACGGCCGCAAAACAGGACAAATACCGGCCGGCAAACCCTCTGGTATTTGTCCTGTGCAGTGGGAACGCACCCTTAGGCTATGTTCACACGGCTTAAAATGGGACGTATTTCAGTCCATAATTACACGCCGTATTGCGCAAATTACGGCTGGAATACGTCCCAGTCATTACGCTAATCGACAGTTCTCATAGAGATCTATGGATTACGTCTCCTCTCCCTGCTCGGCGAATCCGCTGCGGGGGGAGATAAGTGACATGTGAATTACCAGCGGCGTATACGCGCCGCTGGTAATGAAAGTCTATGGGCTGGCGAGGTGCCGGCCCCCGCTCCCCACCCCGCCCCCGTCCACATGGCGTAATTGCGGGGCGTAATTACGCCCCACAAATAAGCCATGTGAACATAGCCTTAGGGTGCATACACACAGCAAAGACCAAGTACCGTTTGGATCTTCCGACCGGTATTTCAGATCACAGGCGGGCGGCTTTTGTCCACGGTTTGCGGATTCAAACTCTCCCCCTTCACATACACATCTTCATGTTCTGCCCGAAAACTGGGCGGAAGAATGAACATGTTCTAAGTTTTTTTGGAACGCCAGCTGTGTTAAAAACATCCGACCGAAAATCCTTTCAGTGGGGACTGCTGCACGGATTTTCTATTTAAATCAATGTAAAAGGTTGACAGTCGGTTTTCAAATCCGAAAAACCATCTGTAAAGACTGTGAAAACCCTGCTGTGGGGACAAGCCCTTAAAGGGGTTGTCTCGCTACAAAGAATAGCTTTCAAATTGTAGGGAACACAAAATAAAGACATTTTCCAAATATATTGCATTGTTCCTCTGTTTTCCCTAAAGAGATACAAGTGAATTTATTACCTCCATGGCTATTTCAGTTTCCCTCAGTAACTGACCTGTAAAACAAATCTCCTGGGGCTGTTTGTTCAATGAGATAACAGAGAGTGAGTCATCACAAGGTTGGCAGTGTCAGTCAGTGTCCTGTGCTGCCAGACAGTAAAAAGCTGATTTATCTCAAGTAAAAGCTCTGTAATTAGGGCTTTTGTTTGGGATCAGATAAAAGTCCTTCCAGTAGTTTGAGAATGCTAATCTAATCTAATTAGCATCTGAAAGCACAACATAGCTGTACAAGCACGGAGCTTATGCAAATTAGTATGAACCAGGAAGTGACAGAGAATTTCTTTCATGCATTCTTTGAAACCCTGTGGGGAGACAACCCTTTAATATACTGTGACCTCCAGGTATAACCACTTCTCACTTTAAGATTATGTTCACACAGAGTAATTGCGCCGCGGGTGGGTGGGTGGGGGGGGGGGCAGCCCGCCGGCCCTATAGACATGCATTACTCGCGGCGCATAAGCGCTGTTAATAAATGACATGTCACATCTCCCTGTGCGCCATATTGTACGCCCGAGGAGAGGAGGCGTAATCCATAGTTCTCTATGAGAACTGTGGATTACCGTAATGACTGGGCGCATTTCTCTCGTATTTGAGCGCAGTACGCCAGCGAAATGCGCCCCAATTTAAGCCATGTGAACAAAGCCTAAGGAGACCAAAGACATGACATATTAGCTGGGACGCCTTTATGAACATGAATGCTTTACTTGATGAAATGTACACAGTCGAGTCACATTATTATGACCAGCAGCTAATATCCAGAGTAACTGCTGTGTGCAAGGACAGCTGCTAGATGGGCTGGGAGGGACTCAATAAGGTTCTGGTATGTTGTCACTGGTATCTGGAGTCAACTACATCCAACAGTTGCTTGAGTGGGCGTGGGGGAGGATCCATAGAGTAAACATAACCATCATGGTGGTCCTACAGAGGCTCAATTGGGTTTAGTTCTGGAGAATCAGTGGGCCAGGGTAGTAGATGGTATTATTGGTCATGTTCTTCCAACCAATGCCAGACATTTCTAGCCATGTGGCATGTCGCACTCTCTTGCTGGAAGATCCCATCGCCCCATGAAAGACAATCAGCATGTAGGGGTGTATGTGATCTACAAGGATGAATTCATATCCAAATCAGTTGGGAGTGCCTTCTATATGAAAGAGTGTACCCAGAAAATGTCAAAAAATATTTCCCAGACCATAGCACTGCCATCACCAGCTTTGTTCTTCCAGCAATGAATGTAGGATGTATGTTCTTTGATGTTTCTTGCCTGACACTCCAACATCCATCCGTTCAATGAAGCAGAAAACCTGACTCAACGAAGAGGAAAAACCTTTGCCAACCGTTGGAGGTCCAGCCCTAATACTGCTGTGAAAATTGAGTGAAATCCATCTGTTTAGGAGTCCCATATACAATAGGGTCTGCTCAACTGTTGTTTTAGAAACACATCTGTTAGCACCCTGGTTCATTTAAATGGTGTGCTTCTCCATGGTGGCATGTTGGTCCAACCTCACGCACCTTCGTTGCTGACGTTCACCTCTCACGTCAAAGACATTGTGCTCTGCAGTTTCCATGTCGCTTATTTGCACTGGTGCCTTCTGTCCATTCACGATACACTTTCACCACAGCAGCACATGAACAGTTCACAAACAGTTTCAGATACACTGCAAAAAAGCCAGTAGTCATCCCTTTCTACAAACTCTGATAAATCATTACTTTTACCCAAGGCAGCAACAAGGGCGAGCCTGGTCCACAGAGTGAACCCCAGATGTGTCACTGAGCATGGCAGGCCTGGTGCAAGAGTCATGTGCAGTATATGCAGTCTTGTACGGTAGCTGTAGGTTGAGCACCAACACCCTGGTGGACCAACAGAATCAATTTTCATTTTCATTGTTTGGCCACAGGCATCCAATCCAACACTGAGTGATGGCTATGTGTGCAGACAGCCTGTTGCACACTGGAAATAACCACCAAGCCAGCTGACAATAAATGACTTCCCTCATGAGGTATACACCGCAGGCGCCGATAATAAGAAGTGGTCATAATAATGTGACTCAACTATGTAAAATGAGTCAAATGTAATGACTCATAAGTACATCTATAAACATTGTATATAGACATACTCAAACCGTGTATACCCAAAGGTATAAGAGGAAGATACAACGTTAGAGAACTATGTCCCAGGCCCAACTACAAACAGCTAAACAGCTTGTCAGGATGAGTGGGAAAGTCGTTACAAGTAGTATAAAATAGTATATTCCAGCTAATCACAATTGTACTCTAATGTTGTAGTCCAATCTGAGGATTGGTTGTAGTCCTGGCAGTCGGACCCCTTTCCAATCAGTAAATGTAAGCAATGTGCCATCACTTACTATCATGAGGATACCTATTTAAGGCATTTTCTGTGCTTTTTGTAGATAATGCTATATATGCACTTTCATCCCAGGGAGATAAGGAGTGCATAAAAGCAGTTAAACCCATTTTATCTTTAAACATATAGCTAAGAGACAAAAAACTCTATAAATAAGCCAATGAAGAAATTTTTAGTGAACATACCAACACAAACTAAAATGAGGAGTAACCGGATGTTTCACCCATAATTGTGGAGGAAAGACGATCCTGGGTAAGATTGATATTACAGCTAATTATGCTGTTTTTACATGAGTACATTCATTTTTCTTTGAAGACTATGTAATTACTATTCCTTTATGAGCACTGTGCTATGTACTATAAACAATGACTATCCCTGTTTAAGGCAGATACCCTGATACAAACTGGTTGAACAGTCCTGGTACATAATGAGAATATTATATCGGCAGTGGGAGCTTCTGCCTATGGAAGGAGTTTCACTGGTGGGTGTATATGACATCATGAGCCGTATAATTACCAACAAGCCTGAATAGCATTTTGAATAACCTGCCTCCTGTTCTCTGCTTACATTGTTTACATCAAACGTAAGCACCATAAATCACAAGTTGTCTGCTACCATGTTAGTGACAGTGAACAGAGGGCAGACAGTAGTGCAAGATAAACAGGTGGGCCATAACAGTGGCCTGCATGTGCCAGGATGTGAAATATCTGGAACAGAACATTTTATATCTTTGTAGAGTGTATTACGGTTAATAGGACGTAAGAAATACCGGGTATGGACAGTGTCACTAAAAAAAAAACAAGCACCACTTATCCTTATCAAATGCTTTGATACAGTGAAATAGTGCAGAGCAGTAATCCACAGCGGTCAACTGAGAGCTAAATGGAAGTTCTTACTGTCCTTGTTTGAATGTATTGGGGCAGATTTATTTATATTGCCTAAGGATATGTCCACAAAAGATTTAAAGGGGTTGTATAATTACATTAAATGGTCTTCAGAATAAGAGGACAGTGAAAACAAGCAACTTTGCAATTGGATGTCATTAGCAAAGCTGTCTTGTTTTTACAGTATTCCTTATCCTCGTTTTCTGTAAACACTGTTCCCCAGTGCCGGTCGGATTCCACCTCCTTTCATTTCATTGGCTGACGGCTTTACTAATTTATATTTTGTCTGTCCCCCTCGTATTCACGGGAGCGTGCATTCCTGCCTCTCTCACTCAGAATAAGGGGCTGGCAGCATTTCACTCTGCACAGCCAGCAGCTCCACAGTAACACTGAAGCTGCTTCTACAATCAGAAAACAGCAGAATTGTGCTCGGTGCCTAATGCTCCTGCGTAAACATAGAAAGGAGACAGATCTGTGCTGCTCTGGATGAGTTCATAGAAGACTAGATTCAACTGTAACAAACCGCCAGCTGTGAGAGGAGAAGAGATCAGTGCTCTGAGTTCATAGAAGACTGTCTAGAATGAATGCAGGCCTGTGATATGTAAACATACAGCTCTTACAAAATAAGACTGCATAGGGAGAGGAACGACACAATGACATGTAGACTCAGACAGAGAGGGGGGAAGAGAAAGGATGTGCTATCCCCTCCCACTGATCTCAAACAAACACACTGACTCGGGAGCGAGCACGAACAGTGAAGGGGGGAATGATGTCATCCCCCTTCAGTTAAGAAACACCCACTTGGGAGGGGAAGAAACGCCCCTGGATTTGAGGAGCTGAGAAACTGAAAGTACCAAAAGCAGACCAACTGATGAAGCAATAAATCCACGTCAGTAAACAAGAAATTTGACGTGGATTCCTCATCGGATTCCACACTGGGTAATCCAACTCACATTCATTTGAATAAGTAGTCTGCCTTCTAGTTCACAAAGTAAACTACAGCACAGGTTTTCCATACCACGGATTTCAAATCTCTAATGTGGAAAAAAAATGGACATGTTCATTCTTTCGAGCAGGTCCTGTTCAGATTTACTTCATGCAGGAGTGACGTGGGTTAGTCGAATGAAAATGCAGCTAACCCACCTCCAAATCAGAGGTAAACACCACTTTCTGTAATGTAAAAATCCTCAGCAGAAACCCATGTTGGCTTTTTCTAATAGGAAAAACCCGATGTGTGAACATACCCTAATATTTAGATGTACTAAATCTGATCTGGTACTAAAATGTACCAGATTTATCCATTTTTCTTTATATAGCTTAAAATAGATTTCTGTTGTCTGTTCTTATGCATGGCCAATCAACTGAACCAATGTGCACCGAATTTGGCAGATAGGTAAAAGAAGCGCTATGAAAGGTTTCAGACCAAGTTTTAGCTCTCTCTAGGACCTACCATTTTCGAAAAATCTGCATAAAAGTGGCATAACAGCAAATATTAATTCTAATCTCTTCATTAGCGAGATGTCAAATTTCTGTGCATCGCAACCCAGTGATTTTTCTTTATTCACCATGAACCTGTACCTATAAACCATGTACCTACACTGGACTTTATCCTTCTCATTAATTGAAACCCTTTCATGCCTCCAAAAAGGAACCCTGCACTTTAATGAAAGACTCCTGTGGCACAGCGCATGGCTGCTGCCCAAACTGCTGGAACCTCTCAGCAGACCCTAGCCCGTGTCCAGGCTGACCAAATGTGTTTCAGCCACCAGTGAGCTGCTGAAACTCCCCAGAAAACTGAGGCTTGACTGTAGTCTCAGCGAGACAGATAAGAAGCAAAAAAAATAGAAACTCCTAATAGATGTCCTAATAGAGTAGATAAATAATCAAAATACTTTTTACCTGGGTATTTGGGTATTTGTTACCTTCAGATAAGCAGTAGAGACTTCATAGCAGACACTAATCCGTCTCCACCTGCTGACCATGTGCAATATACTAATTAATGAGCTATTTCTTAGGCTGATATGCGTAATATTGCTTTTATCGCAGTGGGTTAGACCTGGGTCAGGGCTGAAAACCACTAAATGTAAAATAAAATGTAACATAAGGGGCTGATTAAGAAAATGCAAATCTAGGTAAAAGTAAAATATAGATATATGCTAAGTGTTGCTTTTCTTGGTATAAAAGTCAATGACATCAGAAGAGTCAGTGTTCAATGTTATAAGATTAGAGACACGTTGTCCTCCATAAGAATGCTAGATATCTAACATAGATATTGTGCAGAAAAGAACAAATATCTTAATCATTCATATTTCCAGACTCAGCACATCACCAGCCCCCTCTCTATACCACTGAGGCAACTGTCCCTCTCCTATTACTGTTCTGAAAGAAATGTCATTCCTCACTGCTCCATCTGGTCCCAGTACAAACATTGTGGAGAAAGCCTCGGCTTTTGGCCGGCCTGCAGCCTATTTTTATATGTGCGCCTGAATGCAACAATAGACCTGTGTGATTTAGAGCTGTGTCAGAATGTTATCCTGATCCCTTTTAAACAGCTGAGATGACTTCAGTATATGACATGATTTCCAGGCATGTTGTGTTTATGTCAAAGTTAATATGATTTCCAAGATCAGTGTGGATATTTTCATGTATGTAAGAGCTGCAGTTTTTGCGAACCTAAATTATGCACAGAATTAAGGATTGTTGTTTTTTCCTTCTAAAACTTTTTCTATGTGACTGGGGAAACATAGTTGAAGAGGACAATCTAGCTCCTTTGAGATACCAGATCTGACTTGCAGAAGTCCCCGGAGTCGATTACTAAGCTCTTATCATTCGACTTGAGGCTTCAACAAACGACTGTTAGTGACTTCACCACACAGTAAATGATATGTCCCCCAGTATAGGTAATAGGGTGCCCCAGTAACTTATATGTCTCCCAGTATAGGTAATGGGGTCCCCCAGTAAGTTATGTGTCCCCCTTTATAGGTAATAGGGTCCCCCAGCAAGTTATATGTTCCCCACTTGAGGTAATAGGGTCCCCCAGTAGGTTATATGTCATCCAGTATAGGTAATAGGGTCTTGCAATAAGTTATATTTCTCCTCTATCTCCTAAACAAAGCAAAATCAGAACAGTAATTATTTGGAAAAGTAAAACTTACCTTTGCCTACATGTTTAAAACTAATCAAATGGTGAAAAAACCCTTTGTACTGGGACACTTTGGTTTATCACTCTGGAAGAGCACTTTATGTGTAATCCGAGCAAATTACTAGCTCCAGTAAGGGATCCCAAGCCTACTACTTGGGCAGTCGTCCCTAATCTCATGAACACAAAACAAATAAGGCCACCTTGTGACACCCCTAGTAATTTGCTGTACATATAAGGCTTTCCTGTTAATAGGTGGTGCTCCACCAGACTTGATCATAGAAAAGGAGCTATTCCTTCTTTCAGAAGCAAAAAGGGTTAAATGATGAGGTTAGAAGTCAGGTTTTTAAATGGTGTGTATAGAGGTTAGGAGTTATACATAATAAAAGTTACATTTTAGTGTTTTACAGATAGAGAACTGATGGAGTTTAAGTTTGCCTATGGCAAAATAGTAAATATAGTGATCAAAAGTCACTCTCTGTTCTCTTGCGAGATTCCCAATTTTTTGGAGACTATGTGGCAAATAGTGTCAACACAAACCAGAAGGCCTTTGCAAGACAGCATTTTGGCTAGAAGATAGACGTCTAGTTATAGATGTTCCATTGACCTCACACTACTGCTCTCAAAGGCTAACATGGTGCACAGCAAGATGGCAATGGATGCTGGAATGGAGGTCTATCCTCATCTTTCACAGATCAAAAGAAAAATTCCTAAAACAATAATCTTTAATAGATATGCATTAAAATAATTATCCTTTATACATAAAAATGGCCTCACACATATAGCCACTATACAAATATGCAACTGTATATATATATATATATATATATATTATAATTTATATATATATATATATATATATATATACTATATAATATATATATATTATATAAAGTACCCAGTGCATATCAGTACCTATATACAAAAGCAAGTGGACAAAGTCTAGCTAATCATAGCAAAAAATACATTGTACCAAATACCTATTAGCAGGGAGAAGTGCCCCTATAAGAGGGAGGAAAATATGGTCAAAATGTGGTCAAAAAACTCACGGTTTCTGAAGACCTTGTCACAGTAGACTCCGTTGCCCCATTGGACCAGTATATACCATATAATAGAAAAAACACTATCGCTATCACTATACTTGTCCTATCCAGATAGAGCACTCGCCCGAAAAGGGCGACCCCAACCTCTCGGCGACTCACCCTAACTAACTAAATTATACAGTAACAAACATAAAGAACACAGACATAAGTCCCGACGCGTTTCCCCAAGATATGGTTCATCAGGGGATAATAATTATACATCTGTGATGAGAGATGATGATGGTCCAAGTGATGGCATGATGAGCCCATAAGTAAGTGCCAGACAGTATATCACTTATATACCCACCCCTATTAACCAAATAAACTACTCAGCCAATCCAATGCCACTTTACTCACCAATGATACAGGAGCAAAGTCCTTGCACTTGCTCAATAGCAAAACAAAGACGCCAAACACCACATGTTCCGCGCGCCTCCCGTTCCGCCAAACCGGAAGTGGCAAACCGGAAGTGGCAAAACAAAAGTAATTCACAGCACGTGCGCCCCAGATAGGAACTAGACTGGCGGAACGAGTGCAAACGCGCATGTGCCCCGGTCCCCACCGCGCAACTAGCAAAACAGTGCACACGCGCCCCATAAACAAGGGCGCACTCGGGTGCCCCATCTGTAATAAGTCTTGTTTTTGTCTTGGATGCAGTGACAGCTGGAATTGGTCTGGGACTACGTGGGCAACATCATGAAGAGGCCTTCACAAGTTAACGTCACCGGTCCTACTATTGGGATTATAGTGTGAGGTGGCTAAATATCTATGATGGCCTGACCCCTCTAGTCTTCATTTCAGATACACTTGGAGCTTGGCCTCAATTTTTATTTGGCTGTGAAACCAGTATTACGGGCATTAATCCAATGTATACTACCGTTCAAAAGTTTGGGGTCACCCAGACAATTTTGTGTTGCCCTGAAAACTCATATTTTAATTTATCAAATGAGTTGCCAAAAAAATTTTTTTAGAAATTTAGTAGACATTGGGCAAGGTTAAAAAAATGATTTTTAATTTTTAAAAAATAAATTTTCCCCTTCAAACTTTGCTTTCGTTTTAAAAAAATGCTCCTTTGCAGGGAATTTCCAAACATTGCAGACCTTTGGGGGTTTTTAGTGTTTAAATTTTCTGAGGTAAACTGGAAAAAAGTTCCCCCAATGTTTTTCCCGAAGCCCCTCCCAAAGTGGGATTGGCTTGATGGGGCCCCTTTTTGGGCCAACCCCTTGGTCAAACTGCTCCCCAACCCGCTCAAAAGGGGTTGAGATCTGGTGACTTTCGCTGGCCACTCCTTTTTGATAGAATTTCCACTTTCTTTTTCTTCCCTTTAAAAAATTCTTGCATAAAAAAGGGTGTGGGGTTTTTTGGGCATTGCCCTGGGTTTCAGGATGGAAAAATTTGGGGTCCAAAACAAGCGCGGGGCCACAGGGTAGGGCATTGGCATTTTTCAAAATTTGGGTGATAGCTTTTCCTTTTTCAAAAAACCCTTTTAACCCAGTACTAATCTCTCACTTTAACCCGCACCCAAAAACAACCCCCGACCCCCCTGTCGGGGAAACCGTCAGGGGCCCCCACCGGGGAAGGGCACAGACAGAGTTTAGGCCCTGACGCTTTTTTCCCAACCCCTGGGCCCTGCCTTTTGGGGGGACCCGGGTCCTTAAAAAAAGGGGGCCCCAACCAGGGAAAACTGAAAAAAACTACACTGAAAAACGTTGGGGGGCAAAAGAAAACCCCGATAAATACAAAAACACAATTTAAGGGGGAAAGTTTAGGCAAGCAAAGGGTTTGGGAGCCCAAACGGGCAGCGCAGTTCCCCCAAAACGGGAGGGCAGAGAGAAAAAACGTAAGACAAGCCCAAAAGGTTTAATAACGGGCGGGTTGGCCCGAAGTTTCCAAAAAACAAGGGGAAAAAATGGTCGTAGGCAGGGAGGGGGCAAAGGGAACAGAAAAAGGGCAGAATAAAGGCACTGCTTGTACAGGCGAAGACCTCTGTAGGGGGCAATGATGAAGGTGAAAATGAAAATTTTTAAATTTTTGGGGAAACCCAAAGGGAAAGGAAGGATTGAGGTCATTTGGTGGGAAAAAAAACACAAGGTTGGGATAGGAACAGGGAAAGGGTTGGCCCAAAAAAAAGGAGAAACTCTTTAAAATCCAAAAAGTGCTGGAGGGTTTGGCCAGGGCGTTGGCCGGAAATCAATTCCCAAGGGAAAGAGCGGGAGGGGGAAAAAACAGTTTACCCCTTTTGTGAATCAATTCCAAAAAATTAAGTAAGAAAAACCGGGTTCCCTGCAACCCGGCCCGCGGCCGGCGAACAGAGCCCCCAAAAATGAGGTTCTGTAGGCCCCGATCATGACCCCCCTCACATTACCTCCACCTTGCTTGACAGATTTGGGTCAGGGAAACCCCTTCCAGCATCTTTTTTAGTTCTTCTGGTCTCACAATTGTTTTCTGTGTGATTTCCAAAAAAACCCTAAAATTCGATTTGTTTTCCAAAAACCCCTTTTTTTCCAATCTTCTTTCTGGCCAAATGTCTGTGTTTTTTTAGCCCAAAATTAATTCTTCCTTTTTTTTAAAACCCGTCTCGGAAAATGGCTTTTTCTTTTCCCACTCTTTCCATGAAGGCCAGATCCCGGGGGTCGCCCCCTTCACTGTTGGCGTTTGGGGCACTGGCGTTTTGGGGGGTTTTTTTTAGTGAAGCTTTCAATTGAGGAAATTTTTAGGCATTTTTTTTCTCAAATTTGGGGGGATCTTAAAGTACTTGGGCTTGTTGCTTTGTTGTGCGCGGAGCCTACAAATTCTCTTTTTTACTCTGGTTTTTGGGGCCTTTTTGTTCTCCCCTGAAGGGGAAAAATGGGAAACCCTGTTTTTTAGGAATTTTTCAGTTTTGGGCAATTTTTTCGCATGGGAATAGCCTCCTCTCCGCACAAGAATAAACCCCTCGAATTTCAAATTTAAAGTTCTTTTTTTTTGGCCATTTTTTAGTTTAATCGAACCAACAAATGTTGCTCCAGATTTTCAAATAGTCAAAGGAAGGGTTTTAGGTTTTTTGGGTTCTCTAATCAGCAAAATGTTTTCAGGGTGTGTAACATACTTGCACAAAAGGGGGTTCAAAATATCCAATAGCCTTTTTACACAGTTAGCAAAAAAACTTGTACCATTTTTTAGAAAATTTGAGTGATGGTTGTTGGAAATGGGCCTCTATTTCAAATTAATGGAGTTTTGCATTAACAACCCCGGGGTTTGCAGCTAGAATAGTCATTTACCACTTAAAAAATTTTATAGAGTGTATTTCTGATTCATTTTTTTTTTCGGCTTCATTAAAAAAAAAAATGTGCTTTTTTTCAAAATTTTCGGAAAATTTTCCCAAGGCCAAAAAAATTTTGGGCGGGAGTGTTTTCTCAGGGGCCCTTTTTTTCAATGGTCAACCAAACCCCGGGGCCTTTTTGCTCGCGTTCTGTGGCATCGTGCTTTGGCCCTTAAAAATGTTTTCCATGTCTTGCAGGGATTTTCCAGACTTGTCTCCCCTCGGGCCCCCATCTGAGAAGTCAAATTTGGGCAGCAATTTTAAAAGGGGGCCGCTGCTGGCAGCCAATCCCTTTATTTATTTGCAAGCCCCAAATGTGTGTATTTTTGGCAAAAAACATTTCTCAGGCCCAACCCCTTAAACCTCACAGCTTGCCAAATTTATCTTTTCTTTGAGGGTTCCTACCCGCATTTTTAACATTTCCATCCTACTTGGTTTTAGGAAACCCCTATTGGGGCCCTTTGGGAGACATTTCAATGTTATTTGGGGAAACCCCACATTTTTTTTCTTTATTTACAATCTAAAAAGAATGGATTGAAAAAAAAATTTTTTTTAGAGAAAATTTTGGAAACATGTTCTTTAAAATGCTTGATTGCTTTAGAGCACTTTCTTTGGGTTTTTTTGGGTTTATAAATTTTTTGGGCCTTAAACAAGACCCCTTTGCCCGCTGTAGGGAAATTTAAACCCCTTTAAAACTTTGTTAGAAATGATTTTGGCATTACGAAAAATAGAATTTGTGTTTTCGGTGGTTTTTTTAAAAAGTGTTAATTAGTTTAAATTTGTAAAAATGTACTAGGGGGAAATTTTCGGAAAACCAAAGGTGTCTTAAAGAAGGTTTGGGCTATAGATTGTTTTTTTTTCTGTCCACCCCTCCCTTTTAAAAAAGAAGGCCCAAGAAAACGCCTTTTTTGCTCAATAGCTTAAAAACCCCCCCCCCCCCCTCCAAAAACAAAAATGCTTTACTTTAAAAAAGGGGTTTGGGGGGTCAGCTGGGAAAAATTTCATTTAAAAAATGGGTGATTTGAAAAAGGGGCAACCCCTTTTTAAAAAACCCGGGCCTTTTAAGGCAAGTTTTTATGGAAAGGGTGGGGGATCCCCCTAACAAGGGCCCAAAGGGCCCCACTTTGAAGGGGGTGGGGCTTTTTCCCCAAAAATTTAAATGGATGTTCCCACCCCCACACAAAGGCATTTTCGATTTTGAATATGGGTATAAAACCACCCCCTCAGCTTTTTCTTTTAAATCCCATTTAATTAAAGGGGGGAGGTCCGACCCCTTTTTCCTTTTAAAACGAAAGGGTCACAGGGCCATTTTTTGGATAGGGTGGGGCCCGCACCCGATCCCCCCCCCATTGGGTGGCTTACCCTTTTTCAAATGCCATCAATTTTACAGTTGAAAACAGAAGTTTTTCCCTACACGGGTATAAAAAGCACCTAAAAATTTCGTATTTTTTCTCCCAAACCCAAAATTTAAATAGAAAAACCTTACCTGTTTTAGGGTTTTAATTAGGTTTCCAAAAATTATTTAGATTTGCCAATG
>JAODAL010013022.1:0-92939 GCA_025379985.1 Phyllomedusa bahiana
TTTTTTGTGAAAAATAAAACAATTCAAAAATTTTGGAAACATTGCCTTTTTCAAAGCTCAAAAATTTTCTGCATGAAAGACGTTACCCCCAAAACAAAACTGTTGATATATAGCAAAACAAATATCTCCTTTAGGTTGGCATCTTTTTTTTAAATGTTTTTTTAAAAATTCTTTTTTTTTTTTTTCGACATTAGGGGGCTTAAAAATTCTATAGTAATTTTTCACATTTTCAAAAATTTTGCAAAATAAATTTTTTTAGGGACGGATGGGGTTTTTGGGGGGCCTTGGTCAACAAACCCAAATAGGAGGAGCACTACGGGACACGGGGGGGTCTCTTTTTGTTAAAATTTTTTCTTCAGGTTGCGACTACAAGGGTGAAAAGTTAATAAACAGGCCTAAAAGACCCCTTTTTAAAAATTTACATCCTTAAGGAATATATCCAGGGGTGAGTGAGTATAGCAACCCCACAGGTGTTTCACTCATTTTTAGGCTGTGAAAAATAAACATTTTTTTTTTCCCAACAATCTGCAATTTTAGCTGAAAATGTTTCATGTTAACAAAGACTCCTGGAAAAATCTGCATCCTATAATAGGCAATACCCTATTTGTGTGTGCATACTGCTGTTTGGGCGAATGGCGGGCAAGGTGGGCGCTATTTGACATTTGGGATCAAAGTTTTTGGGTGGAGCATGTCGCATGAAAAAAGCCCCCATAGTATCAAAACAGGTGAAACCTTTCAGAAGTCACCCCATTTTGGAATCAACACCCCTCAAGGATCTCATCTAGGGATGTATTTTGTATTTTGGATGGACAGTTGTTCCAGTTTTTTTAGCATTTGGCCATGAAAATGGTGGGAATAAAATGCAGTTTCGCTATATTTTTTTGGACTTCATTTTTACAACGTTAGTTGTGCGGTAAAATGGGCCATAACTTTCTATTGGATTGGTCCAATTACAATATATACATTTTATAAGTTTTTGTTTTTTTACTTTTACACAATAGAAAGTTTTTATAAAAAAAATTTATTTAAAATTTTCTAGTCTGAAAAACATAATTTTTTTTTTTACTATTATGGAGTCGATTAAAGAATTTTTTGTTTCAGGATGAATTGACGTTTTTATTGGTATAAATATGGGGTTCATATGATACTTTGATTTCTTTTTATAAGGGTTTTTTTGTGGCATTTTGAACAAAATACAACAATCCTGGTAGTGTTTTTTATGTTTTACAGCGGTCACCGTGTGGTATAAATTACATGCTAGCTTTATTCAGCAGGTCGATACAATTACAGCGATACTCAATTAGTCTATTTTTTGGGGGTTTTACAGAACACTTTTATTCAAAAAGGAAAATATTTTTCAGTGAATGGAGCTGTGTAAGGGCATGTTTTTTGCGGGATGAGTTGATGTTTTTATTGGTGTCACTTTGACATATTTCTGAGTTTTTGATCGTTTTTAAATTAGATTTTTGGAAGACAGGATCAAGAAAATACTGCAATGCTAGTAATATTTTTTAAAATTTTTTTTTAAAAATGTACCATGCGAAAACTTACAAGTAGTTTTTTCTACGTGGGCCTTTTGATTATGGGATACCCAATTTTTCATTTTTTTTTATATTGAAATGCTTTAAAAAAAAGTGTCTTATTGTGTAAGATAATATGTAGCAAACCATTTCTTAGCTATAAGTTTTTTTTATTTTTCCCCCAACAGAGCTGTGTATGAGATTTTTTTGTGTGATGAGTTTGCAGTTATATTGGTACCACTTAGGTGTTTACATGACCCTTTGATCACTTTTTATTCTATTTTATGTGCTGCAGGATAAACAGAAATAGCAATTCCGTGGCTTTTTTTTTTTTTTTTTTCACGGGTTCACCGTGCGCGGTTTAAATTAATGTGACAGAATTATAGAATAGGAAGTTACACACGATGCATACTAAATATGCCTACGTTAATTTATTTTTGAGGCAAATTGGAAATTAGTTGAAGGTGGAAAAGTGTGTACTTGTTTTTATTTTATTTTTGTTCTTTTACTGTTTTTAACTTTTTTTTGCACTTTTTTCTCTTTTTATGACTTGTATCAATAATCTTTAGATCAATGATACATTGGAGAACAGTACATAGCAGAATTGCTATGTACTGGTCTCCATGGAAACTGTCAATCACTATGTCTAGCCATGACCACAGGGCATGGCCGGGCATGGTGATGTCTCAGGCAACCCAGGAGCTTTTGTAAAGCTTCCAGGTTGCTAGTGAAGCAGTCGGCAGCTGCGACTAGATTACAGCAGCTAAGGGGTTAATCAACCACGGCCGGAGCTCACTCGATGCAGCATTGGCTCAGCTGTAATGTCTAGGTACGTCCATTTGCGGGAAGTCACTTCCCGCTAGGATGTACCGGTACGCCCAATGTCGGGAAGGGGTTAAAGGGGTAGTCCTTTCTATTGATTAGCTTTAAAGGGGTTATCTCACTACAAAGGTCATATTTCAACAAAAGGGTACTGTAAAAATAAACACCTTCCTTCTGCCTTCATAGTACATTTTCTTACTGCCATCCCCTTCACTGGCATTGACTGTTGGCTCTCCAGCCTCTTCTATGTCTCTGCCCTGATCGTAATCTTGGGAGTGTAAATTCGAGCGCAGACTCCCTGTGCTCTCCTCAGCCTTCCTCCGCCCTGGCATACTGGATGGGAATAAAGCAGCGTTTTTTTTTTTACATCTGTTGGATTCTTTTAGAGAAGCAAAGCAAGCAGAAAGCATAAAAGAGATCTGTTTCTCCTACACTCTCCCTGTGTAAGAGGACAGGAGAGAAGATTTGCTGATAATTAATGTAAACACATGATAAAGTGCGCCTGAGTACTGAAGTCTCACAACAGATTAGTTAAAGAAAATACTTCATACAAGCAAACTCTTACTCTCCGTTTTTGGCGGGGGGGGGTCCCGCTATTTGGGATCCCCCTCCGCCCTCCCGGCAGAGTTGGCATTTCTCCCACCGCCAGCAGGCAGCGGGGTCCTTTAAATGGCTGTGGCGCCAGAGTAGCGCTGGTGCGCTACTCTGGCTCCCACGCACAATTGCAACTGGGCCATACCCACATGCGGGTGACGCCGGCCACATCGGCCGCTTCGACCGCCCCAAGGCTCGCTGTGGCAGGGAGAGAGCAAGAGGATCGTTCCCCACCTCCCTTTTTCCCCCAGTAAAGTACAGCGCCGGTGTTGCGTTCCGTGTACATACAGGTCAGCGCGCGGGGAGTGACGTGCGGCAGCCCTCACTCCCCCCAGTGACGCTGAGAGATCCGTCAGGAGCTGGCCATGCAGCAAGGCGCTGGTCAGGTTGATGGCTAATCATATTTATTTTAAATTAGCTTTAGCGTGGGCTCTGCCTGGCAACAATGGGGGGTCTACCTGCAACAGAGGGGGCATGAACATGCCAACAAATGGAGCACTACCTGGCAACAAAGGGGGCCCTACCAGCCAAACAAAGGGGGCCTCTAACCTGTCAACAGAGGGGGCACTACACCTGGCAAACAATGGTGGCACTACCAGTCAATCAATGGTGGGCCTCTACCTGGCAACAGAGGGGGCCCACCAGGCAAACAAAGGGGGCACTACCTGCAAACAATCGGGAGCACTACCTGGCAACAGAGGGGCACAACCTGACAAAAACAATGGGGGAACTACCTGGCAAACACTGGGGGAACTACCTGGCAACAGAGGGGGCACTACCTGGCAAACAATGGTGTGTGGGGGCCCTACCGGCAACAGAAGGGGCCCTACCTAAGCTAACAATGGGTGCCCTACCTGCTCCAATGAGGGCCACTACCTGGCACAGAGGGGCACTACCGGCAACAGAGGGGCACTACCTGGCAACAGAGGGGCACTACATGCTAAAAAATAGGGGCACTACCAGGCTAACAATGGGGGCATCAACCTGCAACAAAGGTGCACAACCTGACAACAAATGGGCACTACCTGGCACAACAAGGGGAGGGGCATCTACCTGTCAACAGAGGGCACTACCTGTCAAACAATGGAGCACCTACCTGGTAAACAATGGGACTCTACCTGCAAACAATGAGCTCTAACCTGACAAACAATGGGGGCACTACACCCCCCTCTACCTGCAAACAATGGGGGCAGAAAACTGGCAAAAGAGGGGCCCTACCTGGCAAAAATGGTGGGCACTACCTGCAAACAATGTGGGCATCTACCTTTCAACAGAGGGGGCACTACCTGGCAAACACATGGGAGCACTACCTGGCAAACAAATGGGAGCTCTACTGGCAACAGAGTGGGCACTACCTTTACAAACAATGGGGGCCTACGGCAACCAATGAGGGGAACTACAAGTCAACATAGGGGGCACTACCAGGCAAACAATGGGGCAATCTTACCTGGCACAGAGGGGACAACTACCTAGCTAACAATGGGGGCACACCTGGCTAACAAAGGGGAAAACTACCTGTGCAACTGAGGAGGCTCGTACCTGGCAACAGAGGGAGCACAAACCTTGGCTAACAATGGGGGCATCTACCTGGCAAACAATGGGTGGCATCTACCCCGGCAACAAAGGGGGCAACTACCTGTGCAACAGAAGGGGCACTACCTGGCCAACAATGGGGCATCTACCTGGCTAACAATGTGGGCATCTACCTGCTAACAAATGGGGGCATCTACCTGTCAACAGAGGGCGCACTATCTGGCAAACATGGGGCAACTACCTGGCTAACAATGGGGGCATCTACCTGGCAAACAATGGGGGCACTACCTGGCAACAGAGGGGCACTAATGGCAAACAATGGGGGCACTACCTGGCAAACAAAGGGCACCACCTGGCAACAGAGGGGGCATCAACCTGGCTAACCATGGGGGCATCAACCTGGCAACAGAGGGGGCACTACCTGGCAACAAGGGGGCACACCTGGCTAACAATGGGGCACTACCTGGCTAACAAAGGGGGCACAACCTGGGCTAACAAATGGGGGCCTCTACCTGGCTAACAATGTGGGCCTCACCTGGCAACAAAGGTGGGCCAACTACCTGTGCAACAGAGAGGGGCAACTACATGCAACAGAGGGGCATCTACCTGGCTAACAATGGGGGCATCTACCAGGCAACCGAGGGGGCCACTACCTGGCTACATAGGGGGCACTACCTGTCTAACAAAGGGGGCACCAACTGGCTAACAAAGGGGCACAACCTGGCAAACAAGGGGGCACTACCTGGCTAACAAAGGGGGCACTACCTGCAAACAATTTGGAGCTCTACCTGCAACAAGGGGGAACTACATGACAAACAATGGGGTCCACTACCTGGCGAAACAATGGGGGAACTACCTGGCAACCGAGGGGCACTACGAGGCAAACAAAGGGGGCACTACCTGCAAACATGGGGGCATCTACCTGTCAACGAGGGCACTACCTGGCAAACAAAGGGGGCACTACCTGGCAAACAATGGGGCACTACCTGGCCAAAACTATGGTAGCTACTACCTGGCAACCGAGGGGCACTACCTAGCAAACAATGGGGGCACAACCTGGCAAACACATGGGTGGCATCTACCTGGCAACAGAGGGGGCACAACCTAGGTAACAATCGGGGCACTACCTGGCTAACAAATGGGGGCCAACTACCGGGGCAACAGACGGGGCACTACCTGGCAACCGAGGGGGCACTACCTGCTAACAATGGGGCATCCTACTGAACAAAGGGGACACTACCTGGTCCACAGAGGGAGCACTACTGGCAAACAATGGGGTGCATCTACCTGGCATAACAATGGGGGCATCTACCTGGGTAACAAAGGGGGCATCTACCTGTCAACAAAGGGCACACTACCTGGCAAACAATGGGGGCACTACCTGGCTAACAATGTGACATCTATCCAGGCAACAAGGGGCACTACCTGGCAACAGAGGGGCACTACCTGGCAAACAAAGGGGACACTAATTGGCAAACAATGGTGGCACTACCTGGCGGAACAGAGGGGCACTACGGAAAACAATGGGGCATCAACCTGAGCAACAGAGGGGCACTACCTAATCTAACATGGGGGCACTAACAGGCTAACAATAGGGGGCAACAACCTGGCAACAGAGGGGCAACTACTGGCAACAGAGGGGGCACTACCTGGCACACAAAGGGGGCACTACCAGGCAAACAATGGGGGCATCTACCCTGGGGGGCAACAGAGGGGCATCTACCTGGCTAACAATTGTGGCATCTACCTGCAACAGAGGGGCACTACCATGGCAACAGAGGGGCACTACCTGCTAACAATGGGGGCACTACCTGGCTAAAAACAGGGGGCACTACCTGGCTAAACAAAGGGGCATACTTGGCTAACAATGGGGGCAATCTACCCTGGCAACAAGGGGGCACCCCCTACCTGGCTACCAGGAGGGGGCCACTATCCTGCCAACAGAGGGGGCAGCTACCTGGCAACAGAGGAGGGGCAACTGCAGGCAACAGAGGGGCAACTACCTGCTAACAAAGGGGGCACTCACCTGGCTAACAAAGTTGCACTAGCTGGCAACAAGGGGGCACTACTGCAAACAATGGGGCACTACCTGCAACATAGGGGCAACTAACTGGCAAACAATGGGGGCACACCTGGCAAACAATGGGGGCACTAACCTTGTGCAACAGAGGGGGCACTACCTGGCAATCAATGGGGCAATCTACCTGGCAACAGAGGGGGCACTACTAAGCTAACAATGGGGGACTACCAGCTACCAATGGGGGCAACCTACCTGGCAAACAGAGTGGGCACTACCTGGCAAACAATGGGGCATCTACCTGGCTAACAAATGGTTGCAATCTCAACCTGCTAACAAAGGGGGCATCTACCTGCAAACAGATGGGGCACTACCAGGCAACAGAGTGGGCACTACCTGGCAAACAATGGGGGCATCTACCTGTCAACAGAGGTGGCATCTACCTGGCTAACAATGGGGGCAATCAACCTGGCAACAGAGGTGGGCACTACCTGGCTACTAAAGGGGGCACAACCAGGCTAACAATGTGGGCACTACAATGCTAACAAAGGGGGCACTACCACTGGTTTAACAAGGGGGCATCAACCTGGCTAACAATGGGGGCATCTACCTGGCCACAAGGGGCACTACCTGGCAACAGAGGGGGCACTACCTTGGCTAACAATGGGGGCAACTACCTGCTAACAATGGGGGCATCCTACCTGGCTAACAATGGGGGGCAACATCACTACCTGGCAACAGCGGGTCAAACAACCTGCAACAAGAGGGGCACTACCCTGGCTAACAAGGTGCCCATACCTGGCTAACAAAAGGGGGCACTACCCTTGTAAACAATGGGAGCTCTACCTGGCAACAGAGGGGGCACTACCTGACACACAATGGGGTCACTACCTGCCAAACAATGGGGGCACTACCTGGCAACAGAGGGGGCACTAAGTGGCAAACAATGGGGGCACTACCTGGCAAACACTGGGGGCATCTACCTGTCAACAGAGGGGGCACAACCTGGCAAACATGGGGGCACTCCTGGCAAACAATGGGGGCACTACCTGCAAACAAGGAGCTCTACCTGGCAACAGAGGGGGCACTACCTAGCAAACAATGGGGGGCACAACCAGGCAAACAATGGGGGCATCTACCTGGCAACAGAGGGGGCACTACCTGGCTACCATGGGGGCACTACCTGGCTAACAATGTGGGCAACTACCTGGCAACAGAGGGGGACTACCCTGGCTACACAATGGGGGCATCAACCTGGCAACAAAGTGTAGGTGCACTACCTGGCAAACAGAGGGGCACTACTGGCACAACAATGGTGCATCTACCTGGCTAACAATGGGGGCATCTACCTGGCTACATGGGGGCATCTAACTGTCAACAGAGGGCGCACTACGGCAAACGAATGGGGGCACTACCTGCTAACAATGGGGACATCTACCGGCAAACAATGGGGGCACTACCTGGCACCAGAGGGGGCACTACCTGCAACAGAGGGGGCAAAACCGTGCAAACAATGGGGGCACTACCTGGCAAACCTATGGGGCCCCAACTACCTGCAACAGAGGGGGCACTACCTGGCAAACAATGGGGCATCTACCTGGCAACAGAGGGGCACTACCTATCTAACAATGGGGCACTACCTGGCTAACAATAGGGGGCAACTACTGGCAACAGAGTGGGCTCTACCTGGCAACATAGGGGGCACTGCCTGGCAAACCATTGGTGCACTAACCGGCAAACAATGGGGGCAACTACCTGGCAACCGAGGGGCACTACCTGGCAACAGAGGAGGCACTACCTGGCTTAACCAATGGGGGCACCTACCTGGCTAACAAAGGGCACTAACTCTGGCTAACAACGGGGGCAATACATGGCTAACAATGGGGGCATCTACCTGGCAACAAGGGGGCACTACCTGGCAACAGAGGGGCACTACCTGGCTAACCAGAGGGTCAACTACCTGCAACAGAGGGGCAACTACCTGGCAACAGAGGGGAGAACTACCTGGCTTACAAAGGGGGCGACAACCTGGCTAACCAAAGGGGGAGGCATCTACCTGGCTAACAAAGGGGGTGCATCTACCTGGCTACAAAGTGGGCATCAAACTGGCTACACGTGAGGGGGCATCTACCCTGGCTACAAGGTTGCCTCAACCTATGCCCATATAAGAGTTGTCCCTCATCCCTGTTATTGGTGGGCTACAACCTGGCTATATACGGGCCTCTCACCTGTCTTTCATCCCAATCCGTTATGCAGTTATGTGGATTGGGTGAGTAGGCTTTTTGACCTGTGTGGCGTGGCAACCGACAAATGGCCGTGTCCCCCATTACACTCTCCTGCTACTATCCAATTACGAAAAGTTGGCCAACTATGTAACCATCCTTATAAAGTACAGCCAGGCATGCAGCCGTGGGAGCCGCACGTATATGTCAGTTTCGGATAGAAGATCTAACGCCCTGCCGACTGATGCCAAACCACTGCGTGTTTACACCACGACCCATGTTTTTGACAACCTGAAAATGTCCTGACAGACGGTCCGTGAGCAAAATCAACCATATATATGCAAAGGTAAATCACAAGACTCCTTATAGCAAATACAATGCTGTTCACAGCCATTTTTGTCATATCCATTCAAAGGTTATAGCATGTACTTTTCTCCTGCTTGTTTATATAAACATCTCTAGATTACTGACCACCTCCTTAACTCGGTCAACAACCCATTGCTAGGATAGAGGTGATTTCACTCCTGCTGCGGGTCCTTAGCACAAAACAGGAGCAACATTAACTTCATATGACACCCATTATAAAGCCCTTTAGGCTTATCTGTAAACAAGACAAGTGACAGACTTGTGAAGAAAACTACATTACTCTGGAGCGACGGGAGATATGGGTTCTTGTCCATTCCAAAGGTAGCATGTCACCACCTGCTTTCTGCTTTAATCAGATAGCAGAGTTATAGTTAGGTAACCATAGAAACCTGTGTACACTCAGAGCATCTAAAATCTCTCTTATCTCATGACTAAAGTAAAACCAATAGACTAATGTATTATTAACAAAGTCTTCAATTACCTGGTCCCTTCATGTATAAATCTAATATTGTAGTAAGAAAAACCCCAATATATCTGCACAAGACTTATAAACAATAAGCTACTCCTTTGACCAAATCAGCTACTTCAATAAACTTTAGCAAACCAAAATAGTGACCCTAATTCCAAGTGACAATACTAAAACATATACCCTTTTGTGTGCTACACATATCAAACTCAATAAAAACAGTACCCTGATGGAAACAGGTTGAATTATTTTTAGGTATTATACACACATAACACCAACTTATATGATCCAGAACTTTTCTCCTCCTTAGTAGAGATGAGCGATTGCTTTAAAAATGGAGATCGGGCCCATTGCTGATTTTGAAGAAAATCGTTTCGATTTCTGATCTCGATTTCGAATTGATCGCCCGATTACCCCATTAAAGTCAATGGGCAGAAAATGATCAGGTTAATTTTTAAACAACACAGGTGTGAGAGAAGCTGGAATACCATTCCAGAACAGTAAACTGGATACGTGGAACAAGTTAGTGAAGAAAATTGGCTCTAAGAAAAAAATTCACAGGCTAAAATAGTTCATTCCTTTCAATGGCTAACTGAAAAGATGAGGAAAAGATAGCAGGTACAGAATTATAGCAGGTATAGCAGGTAAAGAGGTAGCAGCTACTACGGGGCCCTTTGACACATAAGAAGACACTGGTATTGGAAATGGCACATGGTAACTTGGCAGAGACTCCTATCACTTTTTGCACCAGGGCCCAAGAACATGTCTAAATATGAGGTGGCAGCAAGACATCCCAACAAGGAACCTAAGGTTCAAGCTGGCAGGGCCGTAGTTATAGGGTTTGCAGTGGAAGCCAAGCCTGCCGTCAGTTGTCGTAAAATAACCGTTTCAAGGCCCCATGAATCTAAACAAATGGGGCCCCCACCCATTACTAGTTCCTATTTTTTAACATATCACTGGGCCCCTTTTTGATTAGGGACTCTGACAGGAGTTCTGGCCTATTGGCACCCCTGCAAACCCTTTTTACAGAAGCCTTACCCAAAACCAGAAAAAATTTACCTTTAGGAACACTCAGAATAAAATTTGCAAGAAAAAATGAGTTACTTAAATATGATTTTTTTTTATAGGACATTTACAACGGTGCCTATACCATAGCCTGACCCCAAAACAAGCGAAAAATGACCTTTGGACACTAAGGATAAAATCTAGCACAAAGAAATTATATATATGGAACAAGATTTTTTTTCCATAGGACAATTACTAACAGCTGTCTTTTACAGTGGCCTGAAATCCCAAAACCATCAAAAATGACCTTTCAGACACTCAAATCAAATTTTAAGAAGAAATTTAGTGATTTGAAATAACATTTTCAACAAAAGAAGGTGTACCTTTCTCACAACTGATATCTACAGCATGACATGACCCCCACCCACTACAACAATGAACATATGTAATATCATGTAGCCAGCAATATAAAAATCCCTAGCTATTCATGTCTATGATTTCTAAGCTTCGTACCCACCCACCAACTAATCTAACTAGTCAGCTAACAGCCTAGAGTGCCAATAAGGCAGTACTTCCTGTTAGGGTGCCTAATCAAAAAAGGGGCCCCCACATCATTAAAAAGCAAAGACTAATATGGGTGGGCTCAATTGATTTGGTGCATGGTGAACAGAACTGCTGTGGCCGCGCTTCAGATCCAGCCATTAGCCCTTCCTCCTTTGCTTTCCCTTTTTCTATCCTCCTCGTTTTCCTTGACACACTGGAGGACAACTAACTTCTGCTCTTGGAGTGGTGAATTAGCTCCAGATGGGATGTTGATCTCTTTTGGCAAGGATATTTACCTTATCCTTTTGCAATGATAGCATTTATGGCATGCCTTTTTTGTATGTGCCCATACCTTTAAAGATATCATATTTACTAATAATGTCATACAGGCAAAACTTAAACTCTACCAACACATTACACTATACTATAAAACCCCAATAAAAACGTAACATTACTATCATTATAACACTTCCCCTCTATACACATCAAATTAAAACCTTGAATTCTAACCACACCATTATAACCCACTACTCACTATCTGAAGAAAGGAATAGCTCCTTATTTCCATTAACAAGCCAGGTTGAAACCCCACCTACCACAGGTTTATAATATTAACACAGGGTAAGAAAACTGGATGGATGGAAGATCATAGAAAAAACAACGGTTGGACAAGTAAGAAAACACAACAAAAAAACATCTACTCAAACAGTAACCAGATCAGAATTCCTCATAGACTGCCAATCAGGAGAAGGACCAGTGGGACACCAATACATAATCCTCTTCTGCCACTCCTGTGGTGGTAGTGGCCCATGGTATAAAGAGGAGTCACAGGTGCCATGAATTTCAGAACATGGCAATACACATAAGACATAGTGGCAGAATGGACAGGTATATAGAATATAATGCAAACTCAATCTCCAGGAGCATTCAAAAATTAGAAAAACATCCAATTTTTTAAAGAAACAACCTCAGGATATCTCTAGCGTCGAACTTTCGAGACAAGGGGAATTACAGAAAATCACAACGGACGGAGCACCTTCAAGTGATTAAATTACCTCCTCTTAAATTACTAACAGACACAAACAAACAACACAAGTGTTTGGCATACCGGTCTACTAACGGTTCACCAACTCCCATGCCTAAATGTAATGAGTATTGACATGGGTAAAAGATATAAAAACTCACAATGCACACGATCGGTAGCTGTGTCAACATAAATATCATAAATTGAAAAATAATGATGAGCAAACCTTTAGGAAACTAAAGGAAAAAACATTGCGGGTGAATCTTAGAAGCAATTATTGAAGAGACCCCAATGAATACTGGTCATATACCCTATGACTACATTTAGCAAACCAAACAATCTTAGGAATACATACACTCTGATATCACAATCTACAAATCTTTAGTACTTTACGTAACCGCAAGAATAAAACACGAAATATAAGCACTCCGAACGCCAACCATACTTCTTTCCAACTTTAAAACAAGGGACTGAACACATTAGAAAAAAGTGCACTAATTACAACTCATACCCTGGCGAAGACAATAGATTCCTCCCCCCCCTTGCAAGGGTTGACATATAGTCCTCTAACCAACACAAAAGTGACCACACGAGCCCAGATAATGAGACGCCTACCAAGGCTGTAAGTAATCACGTGAAACCAACTGTCTCTTCGCATACCCAAAGATCCAACCAACTACAGTATATCTGCCAATTGCACATTACCAAACGTGTGTCCTATATTCACCCTAGGACCAATTGACTAAGAACTTTATGTTAACAATGCGTAGGAATCTACATACTTATGCTCAACCTTACTAGCATTACAAACGTGGCAATCCGCGGTTTGTGTCCACTCCCACGGACCGACCTCTATATTCTCATGTAAGAAACAAATTGACACAAGGACCTAGCACTTATGTTTGAGTGCTGAGATCAAATACCTGAATAGTCCCTTATTGTCACTGCCTTCCTTCAATCTTAAAGATACGAAGGATACTGTGGATGAAGAATTAATGATCTAGTGGTGAGTGAACAGTACACTTCGTGCAAGTTACGATTGTAGAAGCCTACTATACACTATACATCAACATGACCTGGGCCTGAAAGCATTCAAGTATTTTTTGAATACAAAGAGGTACACAATTTATGGAACAACAATTATTTTTGTTTTGCAGCTATGGATTTTGTTTAACACGAAATTCATGTTTTGTTTAGATGTTACCTTAAATCCCCGATAAAGGGAGCCGGCCATGGTCACAGTACTGTGCGCCCCAAGTTTTTGCGACATTTATTTATTTGGTAGTGGCATGCATTGCCAATTGTGTTTTTTTCTGAACACTTATGAAATATCCCCTGACACCGGATATTCTTCTGGGGGCGCTTTTTTGATGATATATTTCATTATTTTGGATGTAGTGCAAAATGATGCAGGAATTTGTACTCTAGATCTCAATGATCAAAAATTGTGGGCTGAAATCATGTTGGAAACTCATCGAGCGAAAATAAAATATTTGGACATCTTCAAATTATGTTGGATGAAAACAACCAGACTATCATACCCACAAGCTATTTTCAAAAAAACGGCTACCAATAGTATTGTATAGCACTTTTCCACTGGCAATCCACCTTCTAAAAAAAGGGGATTCCCATCAGGCAAATTTCTTAGGCTTGTAGGAATTGCTCCTACTTTATAGGCTTTAATGAAGACATGTCAAAAGTTAAATGCACGTTTTTCAGGCAAGGGGTTATCCGAAAACACATGATGTGGCAGTCTTTAATACTAGTACTATTCCAACGAGATGTGACACCCTCTATAGAACACATATTGGAGTACATATGGTGAAATAGAGTGCTATAAAATTTGGGGCATCTGTGTGAAAAGCTAGGGGTAAGAAAAGAGGCGCTCTTGATGTAGTTTTTGTTGCAGTGACGGAGGCACGACAGGTATATACAGCATCAATACAAATGAACCCTAAAATGCCTACACTGAATGGCTTTTGATTATTTCAGAATTTATTTAATCTTGCGGATTCCCTATATAATAATTTTTGAAGAAACATGATATATGTGATTAAGTACGGTCAGTGGACATAGCAAGGAATATATGACTATAGAAGCATCAGAGTTAGCATAGGGTTTTTTTTTCTCCCACTCATCTCCCTCCTGCCCCCCCTCCCACCCCCGTGCCTCCACGTTGTCCCTTGTTTTCCCTGTGTTTTGAAATGATGATAGGTATTGATTACGTGAGGCCACGGTTTTTAGTTAACAAATTGGGATGTATGTATATTGTTTCTGTGAATGAGGGGGTTGTTGGCAATTGAATCATGTGATATATGCCCTCGCGTTGCTGTGGCGAGACGCAGCTCGAGAGTGGATTACCATCTATTCATGTATACATTATTTTATATATAGTTTTTTTGTTTCTGCTCGGTGCATAGGTTTTGTGCTAACTTTAAATAGAATATATGCAGTACAGATGTATACAGATGCAATAGAGTATGAATGCACTAACATCTTTGCATGATCCCATTGTGACGTAATGAATTTGGTGGCTAGCCGTGACCTGTAAGAAAGAATCTTTAATGGGGAAGGTGGGAGGGTGAAACTGCAGGAGGGCGGGCGGGCTAACCATAGGGCCTCCCAGTTTTAAATAAAATGAATAGGTATTTAATATAAAGGGGGAAGGGGTTTTTATTGGAAGAGAACTATGAAAAAATAGTGTCAGTAAAAGGGAGTTTATTTGACAATAGTGTACGTACAATGGTGTTTATATTCCCAATAAATTATGCAATTGGGACAGGGGAGGAGAAGGGGTTTATGGGAGTTGTAAAGCTTTTATTTGTGCTGGGGAAATTGTAACACCTATTCTGCTTATTTCCGTTCTGGTAGCCAAGGGGGGCAAAAAATATGGGGAAAAGATGGGACAAAAGTCCATCACAGTAGGGCTAAAATGTCTTTTTTGATGCCGTTAGTGGGGGGGGGGAAGTACGGTAAAGATGGGTCGTGCCTGCCATGGGATGGTAAAACTTGTCTGAGGATTGTTATTTATGGGATTTTAGGGTGGCGCTTTAGCAGCCCTTTTTTTTGGGGTGTGGCGCAGGGAGGGGAAAAGGGGGAGGGGTTTTTGTGGTTTCTCTGATGGCAAAATTGGTGGGGCAACTGAAAAAGGAGGGTTGTCCCTTTCCCCCCTTGATTAAAAAATTGAAGTGATCTTTGGCCACAGGGGGCCCCGGGCCCCTAAAACCCCCTGATGAAGCCGGGTTTTAGCTGGGGGAAAATATGTTGGGGGAGGTCGGGGCATAAATTTTTAAAAATTGTGATTTCTCGCCCCCTGTCTCCCAAGTCCCACCCGCTGCAGGGGGGTGTAAAAAGGGGAAACCTTATTTGTCTTGTTCCAAAAAATTTTTGGGAAATGATTCCCCAAGTAGGGGGCCCTTGGGATCCCACTGGAGTTAAAAAATTGCTGTATTTTATAAGGTTTTCCGGGTTGGGGGTGGTGGGGTTCCACCTGATTTAAACAAGGGAAAAAAAGGGATTTTTTCCCCCTTTTCCTTCGGGAAGAAGAAAGGGGTTTAAAATGGTGGGGGTTAAAAATCAGGTTTTTAAATAGTGGGGATAGGGAAAGGGTTTATACATAAAAAAAGTTACTTTTAGTGTTTTATAGATAGAAAAATGATAGATTTTAAGGGTTTGCCTATAGGCAAAATAGAAAATGTAGTGATTAGAAGTCACTTTTTTCTCTTGTGGACCCCCTTTTTTTTGGAGACAAATTTGAATCCCTTTTAAATTGTACACAATTTCCCTTTTTTGTAGATGCGCTTGTTTTTTTTGGGGACAAAGGAAAACAACTCCATGTTTACGGAAGGGTCTGGGGGAAACATATATCGGAATTCCCTTTGCCTTTTGCCCTTGTTTTTGTCTTTTGAAATTTAAAAGATGGCGGGGGCAAGGGGAAAAAGGAGGGGGCCCAAGTTTCCCCTTCTCCCCCTCTGAGGGCACCCAGCGATTGCGTTTTCACAGCTGACAAAATTTTCCTCTAGGGCCTTTTAACCCTTTTAAAATTGCCTTCTGAAAATAAAAAACCCCCCCAAAAAAAAAAACCCCAAAACTATAACCTGTTTAAAAACCCTAAAAAAAAAAAATAAACTTTAATTTTTATATCGTTAAAAAAGCAATAATTTTACTTTTACCCCTAGAAACCCCCTAGCCCTCCCTAACAACCCTAACCAGGAAAACAAGGGGGTTCTCCCCTCTTTAAAGGGCGTCTCCCCAAAGGCCCCCCCCTCTCTATATAAAATATTCCCAAATTGTGCCTTTTCCCTATTGGCCACATCGTGGAGGCCCTTTAAAACGGGGATAACAGATACAATATGAAAATTGTATGGGGGAAAGGGGTTTAAAATTTTCCGCAAGGGATAATTTTTAAAGGGACAAATTAAATTAAAAAATATTCACCCCACAGGTTTTTTAGATTACTTTTTAAAAATATCTTAGATAAATAAAAAACCTGGGAATACTTCTTCCCACCAAAACCAATTTTTAGCAGGGGCCCCCGGGGGGGGGGGGGGAATTATCACCCCGTCAAAAAAAATTTGCGGTCAAAGCCAAACGCTTTTCCCCATATTTAATAAAAAGGGTCTTTCAGGGCATCTATATTCCCCAAAAAAAATTACAACAAAACCAATCAGCATTGTTTTAAAAATACCAATGGGAGGGATTTTTTAAAAGTAAAAATTTTAAACATTGCTTATCCTCCGTCCTTTGAGGGAAAAAAAAAGGGGGATACCATTTGGGCTTTGTCTGATGTTACTAATGAAAATGATTCTCACGGTCCCTGTTGAAAAAAAGGGGACCCCCTCCCATGACCCCAAATCGGGCTTTTAAATAATAAATAAGCTTACTATTGATTACACTCTGGTTCTCCACACTTCCGGACGCCATACGCAGCAAAAACCCAAAACCCAAAAACAATTTGCTCATTGACCCTCGGGAAATTCGCCTTTTTTCCCCGAGAAAATGCGTTTTGCCACTCCCCCCCAAACTGCCCAAAAAAATTTCTGGGCCGGGCCCTTTAAAAGGAAAATTGCGCGCATGCGCGATTTCCCCCACGGGCCCGGGATAATATCCCCCGGACTGAAAGGATCGGCGAACGTTTTTCTCCGTCTACAAAAAGGAGACATACACCCGGGGGGAAAAAAAACAAACCTAGTAGCACGCATTTTACGTGTCATAAAAACCGCGGGCCCGCTGAAAACTTTTTAAAACGGTCTCCCCCATATCCTGATAAGCAAAATGGGGAACCCCTTTATTTAAAAACCTTTACAATACTCCATACTTTCCCCCTTAAATATTAACCCGGGGGTCTCTTCCCAAAGAAAAAACATATAAAAGAAGGTACTCTAAGGAAAATATCCCAACAATGAATAATAAAAATTAGGTTGGGCGAATTTCTAAAAAAATTCGGTTGGGTCACTTCCCCCAAATTTTTTCCGAAAAAATTCGTTTCGGCCCAAATTTAAATTCGGCACGAATCAAGTTAAAAAAAAGCTATTTCCGGGTGCCAGGGGCCTCCCAGGGTGCTGAAAAACGTTTTTGCCATGCTTAAATATGCAGGGGAGTTTGGGTTTTGGGTTTCTTCATACAATGTTGGTTTTTTTTATGACACGCACCATGACTGCCGCCGCTCTTTGATATCGCTTCACTAAAAAAATGCCCTGGGCACTTTTGGGGGCAAAACCCTGCCCAAAAAATTTAAAAGCGGGAAAAACGTAGCCTGAAAAAGTCAGGGGCACCCAAAAGTGGAAAAAAAAAAAACTAAAGGCCCTCAGGGGGCCCAAACTTTAAAGGGGCCCGGGAGTGTGGAGGGACGGCGGCACCCCACAGAGCATGAGGTCAGACAGTGGCAAAATGCCATTCGGGGAAGGGCAAACGGAAACCGGGCCGCGAGTGACAATGACACAGTTGGAGGTCACGGGTTGGCAGCAGCATGAGGTCAGGCATGGGCAAAATGAAAAATTTTGGGAAAGCGGGCCAAAAAGGGAGGCCCAAAGAGTGGTAAAATGAACAGTGTGGGGGCCGGCGGGAAAAAAAACAGCGGGCAGCAAAAGGGTCAGCAGTGGAAACAATGCCACAGTTGTGGAGGGCACGGCAGCAGCCACTTTGAGAAAGGGGTTCGGGGACAGTGGAATCAATGACAAATTCTGGAGGGGGGCCCAAAAAAAGGGAAAGTAGGCCACATTTTGGGGGGAGGGAAGGGGCGGGCAGCCCGGAGCAGCATGAGGTCAGACGTGGCACAATGACACAGTGTGGGGGGCACGACAGGAGTCACGCAGCAGCATGAGGCCCAGAAGAGTGGACAATGACTTTTCCCCAGGTGGCAAAATAGTATTAGGGCCACAGAGGGGCCCACAATGCTGAGAGCGGAGGTCACGGCCCCAGGGCCGCGGCCATGAGGTCGGCGTGGCAAAATGACAGGAGTGGAGGTGATGAAGGACCCAACAGTTTGGGGTCAAAAGAGTGGCCCCCAATTGCATTCTGGGGGGTGGCAAAAACTTTTCCCAGGCCGCAGAGTGGCCAAGGGAACCCAGTGTGGATGTCACGGCAACAGCAACAGAAAGCGGGAAGTTGAGCCTTAGAGTGGCACAATGATGAGTTTTTGGGGGTGGGTGGCAATACCAAGCCCCTGGTAAAGACGGGTGGTAGGCAGAGGGGGAAAGAAACTTTAGCGAGTGTGGGAAATCAGCCCGGGTTTGGGCGGCTCAGAAAAAGTGGCTGAGGCGGGTATTTTTAAAACCCAGATGACCCCTTTAAGGCTTTGGTTTTTGTGGGGAAAATTTCCCTGGCCGTTCCCAAGGGCCTTTGATTCATTTAAACCAAAGGTTTCAGTTTTCAACTTTTCCCGGTGGACGGGCCGGGTTCCCCCTTTTGGGGTAACGATGGCCCCGCCGAAATGAACCCCCGCTTTGTTGCCCACATTTGGGGCCAGGCGGGGACAGCTTCCCCCACTCCCAAAATTGGCAATTTGGGGCCCCCAACATCCGTTTGGCCCTGCCCGTAGCCCAGGGATCTTCAAAAACTGGGGTGGCAGGTGCTGCCCAAAGGGTGGCCAAAACCTTTTGGTTCGGGGAAATGCCCCATGCCCTGTGTGCTGCTGCTGCTGCGCTGGTTAAACGGGCCCTCCTAATTGGCGGGTGAAAAAAACCCGGGCTCTTTTAGTAAATCCAAAATTAGGTTATGTTTGATGGGCGGGGTCTGCCCTCCCCCCCCACCTTCCCCCAGCGCCGGCTGGATAGTACGTGAGGCTGAGGAACCCCGGGTTTGCCCGGGCAGGGAGGGACAAATACCCAAAAAAGGCCCAGCGGCCAATGTTTACGGGGGTTTTCCCCCCTATAGTTTTTGATTTTTGGTTTTCCCCTTCTAGCGGGGAAAAAGGTCCCTTTTTGGGAAAGGGGGTAGGAGGGGCCCAATTAGGGTGGAGGGGCCGGGAAGTCACCCCTCTGCCGGTTGTGCTATTCGGCTGTCCCCTAGCCGGCAAAAAAAGGCATGCTGCGGGCCCAAAATTTTTGGAAAAGTAAATCCGAGGGGCCCCCTGCCCCCATTTCCCCTGTAATTGCCCGGTGTTTTGGGGGGTCATTGCCTGTCTTCCTCATCTCCATCCCCTCCTCCAGTGCCGCTGCTCCCCCCTTTTTCTTGTCACCGGGGTTTAAAAAACCCCACTCATTTCCCCCGACAATGCTTCTGCCCCCAATGTCCCCTCCCCCTTTCCTCCTCCTTTTCCCATTTCCCCACCGGCTCAGGGGGCCCACGAGATGTAGTCGCCACATTTTCCAGTCCCCTGCCCAGAAAGTTTTTTTTCGCATCTGTTCCAGGGACAGAAGCAGTGGAATGACGTTTTTTTCACCCCGTAGCCCTGGCGCCCTGACAAATAACGTGGCCTCCCGAATGGCCCCCAAACAAACGGCAGGTGTCCGCATGAGTTTCCCCCAAAACTGGTGACATCAAAGTTACAAAGGGGAAAGTACTTCTGTCTGCCTGGATAAATTAAAAAATCTTTAAAGGGGCCTTTTTCTCGTTCATACAGGGGTTTCCCCAACGGGTGCGGGCTGGTTTCCAGGGGAAAAAACATCGCATATCAGAGCGTGTTGGGGGAGGCCGTTCTGCCGCTGAAAATCGGGAGGGGTTGTTCCTGGCTTTGTACGAAGGGAAAAAGTGCTTGCCCAATTTTCATGGCCTTTTTCAAAATGTTCTGAAGACGGTGGGAAGACTTAAAGGAAACCTTTTTAAAAACCCAAAATTGAAATTGTGCGCCCATGAGGGCGCTGGACCCACCCCTCCTCGGTGCAGCGCAAAAACCATGTTCCCCCCATTGCCCGTCACCATGGTTCCGTTTTGGCGTTGGCGCGGGGGAAAAAAGCCACCCCATCGATTTCTTGCTGCATAAAGGGAGCAGTTCCCCTCCCCGTGTGACTTCGTTCCCCGAGGCAAGCTAGGTGTAGAACTGCGTGGAAAACGCTGTGCCTACAAATGGGGTTTGATGGAGCAGACTTGGGGGGCTGAGATGGTGGTGGTGGTGGGGGGGAGGAGGGGGGACTTTGGCGGGGGAGCAGCAAGTTTGACAACGGGGGAGGGGGGAAAGCGGCGGTCCCCTGCCAAGTTGTTGGTGTCCCCGGGGGAAGGAAAGCACATTCCCCCAGGGGGCCCGGGTTTAAAAAGGGGACATGTACGGGGCCCTGCCCTTTAGTTACTGCCCCCCAAAAGTCCGGCTGCCTTTGTCCCTTTGGGAAAACCAAACGATAAGCCCCAAGGCTGACCCACTTTTGTTAAAATTTTTTATGAAGTGCTGGTACTCCCTTTTTTGGGGAAAAAAAATTTACGGCTTGGAACTCTTTTCTCGGCTGGGCCCACAACCCCAATTAGTTTCTAAATGGTGCAGAGTTCACCTTTTGGGGAAAGGGAGGGGCTGCTGTCCCCAACAACTTGGACAGGAGCACGGTCAGCTCCCTGCACCTTAGGATGGTTTGGACGCAAAATGTTGTCTTTTTTTTTTAAACAATGCCTCTCTAAAAGACTGCTGGCGCCAAATGAGTAGCGGGGAAAAGGGAAGGGCTCTGGACCGGGAGAGGTTGTAAAAGAGAAACAGTTGCCTTTCCCAGAGGTGGGGGGAGCCTTAAACTGGCTGAAATGGCATCCCGTGCCACTGGCCGCTGCTGCCCGGCTTTCAGCGGCAGGCATGGACCCACCACTTTTGAGAACGTTTCTCCCCAAAGGCCAAAAAGGGGTTGGGGACGCTGCATGTGTTGCCCCAAAGGGCCCCTTGTGCCCAAAGTTAGTCCTGGCCCGCTTCACTTTCGCCCCCAGATTCTAAAATATACCCATATTCGGCTCCCGGTGTCTTAGCAAAAGAACTGCCACCCCCGGCCCGAGTAGCTGATTTTACCCCCAACGCTTTCCCCCCAATGAGTGACTACTGCCGCCCTGCTCGCTGAGCCCCCTGGGGCTACTGTTTGGGGCCTGCGAAGGGGTTTTCTTCCCCCTGGGGCCCCTTGGCTCCCCACCTCACCTGCCCGCTTTCCCGCTGATTTACCCGGGCCCCACAACCCCCTTTCTGGGGTGCGCCGCTGCCTGCCCCCGCAAGTGAAAGCCCTCCCTTTTCCCCGACGATGTTTAAAACCTTTTTTTCACCCCGGTCCCAAGTGCGGTCGGCTACATCATCTTTATTTGTGTTATCATTTGTTTATACTGTCCTCATCCCAAATGGTCTTTTGGGAAGCCGAGGCTGGGCCCCCCCACAAAAGACCTCCCATGCCACTATCCAAATCTATATTTGCCGCCCCACGCAAGAAGCTGGGGTATTGGCCCCCTTTCTTGTTTCCAAAAGCTGCTGGGCTGCCCTCCTTAAAAATTTTTATCCTCGCTATATAGTGGCGCTGAGCCCAGACCACTTTGTAGGAAAAACCCCGGCTGAGGGAACCCGGATGGGGGCCCGTGGGGGTTTGAGGACAGGTGGGGCCGCCCGAACCGGGTCCCGGGCCATGGGCCCAAATTAAATGTTGGGTCCCGAGGTTCCCCACCCAATTTTTGGTGGGGTTGTCGGGTGTCATCCCGGGAGGAAGGGGGATGACCTAGTCAAAACCCTTTAAGAACCCTTGGGTTGCTGAACAAAAACTGGGCCCCTAGATGGGGCAGCGGCAGTTGTTGGCCCACCGGTGACCCCTGCTTCGGGCGTCCCCCTTGCTGTGCTGGACCGGGGCCCCGTTTCAGAAATGTTTGTGCCCCTGCCACTCGCAGTTTTCAGAGCCTGCCAAAATTCTGTCTGACATACGGGTTTTTTTCTAAAATGTACAGACACTGGGTTTTATGAAAACTTTCTGTATATGGGTAAAAATTTCACCCTGTTTTTGGAAATCCCAAATTTTTAACCCCATAAAAAAGCTTGGGTAAAAACCCTTTGGGTTTAAATTGCGCTCCACAAATGGCCAAAGGGAAAATTTTCTTTTATGTTTTCGTTTACAAGCATGTGTGTTTTTAAATAAAAAGTAAAAGCACAAAAAAGGCTTTTAAATTAACCCCTTTGCTTTTTTGAAATTTTGTTCAAAAAAAATGTATATATTTCCGGTGTTGGGAAAAAGACGGTTTATTTTTTTTCAAACACAGCAGCAAAAAAAAAGCTTAATTAAAACCCCCGGATGTTTAAAATTCGGGGGATAGAATTTTTACCCACCAAACCCAGTAGCTTTTTTAGCGAGTTACAATTTGGGGTATTTTTTTCGCCAACAACAAGAGATTAAATTTTTAATTTAAATTTTGCTTGTGAAATTTGGTTCCAAAAAAAAAATTTTTTTGGCGTTGAAAAAGACGGTTTATTTTTGTCAAACACAGCAAACCCAAAAAAAAGCTTAAAATTTCCCTGGATGTAAATTGGGGCATTAGAAATTTAGCCAACCACAAATTTGTAGCTTTTTTTAGCGTATTACAATGGCGTATTTTTACGCAATACAACAAGAGGGTTTAAAAATTTAATTAAACCTTTTTCTTGTGAATTAGGCTAACCCAAAAAAAATTTTTATATTTGGGGTTGAAAAAAAGGTTTATTTTTTTCAGCCGCAGCAAAAAACGCTTAATTAACCCCTGGATCGCAAAAATTTTCGCAATAGAATTGAGCCACCACAAACAAATAGCTTTTTAGAGTGTTTTCCCAAAGGGGGTTTTTTTCTACGCCAACCCCAAAAAAGAGATAAATTGTAAAAAACCTTTTCTTGTGAATTAGGCTACCCAAAAAAAATATTATATTTGGGGGGTTTTAAAAAGCGGTTTATTTTTTTTCCCGCACACCACAAAAAAACCTTAATTAAACCCCCGGTGTAAATTGCGCAATAGAATTGACCACCACAAAAACTTTTTAGGGTTTGGGGCGTGTTAAAAAATGGTTTTTGTTTTTACGCCACACAACAAGAAAATAAAATTGTAATTAAACCTTTTCTTGTGAATTAGGCTTCCAAAAAAAATTTTTATTTTATTTTTGGGGTTGAAAAAGACGGTTTATTTTTGTCCAAAACAAAAGCAAAAAAAAGCCTTAATTCCCATGGAATTTTAATTGCGCAATAGGGAAATTTAGACCACCCCCCAAAATAGTAGCTTTGTAGCGTTTTTACATTGGGGTATTTTTAAAGCCAAAACCCAACCCAAAAGATTAATTGTAAAATTTAAATTTTTGCTTTGTGAATTATGCTAACAAAAAAAAAAAATAAATTTGGCGTTTAAAAATAAGGTTTATTTTTGTCGCCCCCCCAGCAAAAAAGCTTATTTAACCCCCGGTTTTTAAATTGCCCCAATAGAAAATTTAGGGAGCCAAAATTTTAAAATGGGATTTGTATTGTAAAAAAAAACTGTTTCTTTAAATGAATACAAAAAGGAAAACTGGCCCTTTTTTTCCCAAATTGGATATTGAATGTATATGAAACTGGGAGTGGACGCCATGGATTTAAAAATCCAAATACCCCAAAAAATCAGAAAAAGAACATTTAGAGGGGGAAAAGTCTCTGAAAACAAAAATGAGGGCACCCCAAAAAAAAACGCTGGGGTAAAAAACAGTTTTTTTCAGAAAAACCCCCCTAAACCAAACCCCAGCAGACCTTCCCCGTCGTTTCAGTGAGAGGAGGTGAGCTCCCCCGCGGCCGGGCTCGGTCCCTTTTTAAATGCGGGGGGGGGGGCGTCACCAGAATCCCGCCGGGTCTCTGATTGGCCTTTATCTTGCACATGTCATGCAGGCTATTTTCACCTTTTTTCCTCCCCAGAAATTGCTTTGCCCCAAAGTTTAAAGCCCTTGCTCGCAGCCATTTTATCATGAAAAGCCCCACTTCGTTCCCGCGAATTCCCCAAAAATTGATTTGTTACGAACCGAAGTTTTCCTGAAAATTCTAAACGAAATTTTCCCCTTCGTTAGAATTTGATTTTGCCCATCTCTAAAATATTAAAAAATGATGAAAAAAAAAATATTTAAAAAAAAATTTTTTTTTTTTTATAAGTTTGTTTTCTTAGGTCCCAATTTATTGATATTTCCCCAAATAAATGCGTTAAAATTTTCATAGTTTCATTCATTATCCTGGTTTCAAGTTTTCAAATGATAAATCCAGAAGGGGGTCCCTCTTCAAAATCTTTGTTCATTTTTTGGGGGGGCACCCATCCCTTTGGGGGAGGTTTCATCCCCTTCGATAACGGGGAAAAAAAGAGCCCCGTCGTGTCACCCCCAAAAGCACCTCCCCCATTTGTCTTTTCCACCAGGGGTATCCCGTGCATGCTCAATATCCCAATTTTTTTCGAGGGATTCTTTTTCAGCTCCCCCGATGTCTTTTTTCCCCATAAAGTAAGTGGAACCCTGGACACTACAATAATAAAACCCCCTTTTTTTTTCAGTTTTCAAATGGCCCTCGTTTCACCATCTTTCCATCTGTTTCCCGAAATCCTTTACTTAAAATTTTTATATTTTGCGGGGTTTCAGGTACCAAAACTTAAACATTTCCAAATTTGGGGTGTACCCAAAACCTGATCCATTGGTTGGGATGGAAAAAAATGGCCCCAAAGAGCCAAATTTCCTTAAATTCTTCCCCCCCCCCTTTTTTTTTATCCCCAAGGGGGAAAGGGTCAATCAGATCTGCCACATCTGGACCTCAATAGTTTTTGGCCCCCAAAAAGTTCTCAGAATTCCTCTTTTTCCTCAGAGGCCACAACAAATTTTTCCAATAATTCTCCCAAATTATTAGGTGTAAAATTCTCATTCTTGTCTTCAAAAAAACACCCCCGATCCCGTCGCCGAGACTCTTGTTAGGCTCCCTTTTAAAAAAAGAAAATGGGGTTTACCCTCTCTAGAAAACTTCCCATTAGACCCTCCCCTTCCCTTTTGAAGGACATCAAGAAAAAAACCCGTTTCTCCCGAATTCTGGTGAAACTGTCCCTTCCGGCCCTCCCCTTTTTAAGTGGATAAATTTTGTTTCACGGCCCCCATTGTAGAAGGTATTTTTCCTGCCGGGGCCCTTTTCCTATAGGGTTTTTTCCCTTTCAATTTTACCCTTTAGCCCCGGCTGATGGTAATATCCAAAAAAAAACCCAAACTCCAGCATGATCTCATATGTGAATTTTGAAGGGGCCCAAATTTTGGGTTTTATTCAAAAGGGCCAACAAAGGAGGGTAAAATGTTTTTTTCAGATCCTGTCCCGATAATGCCTTTGAACCCCAAACCGCCAAATTTTGGGCAAATTTAAAAAGTTTCAGAAAATGGATAAAAAAAGTTGGCTGTTTTATTTGGGTTGTGACATTTTGGGGGCCCGTGTTTTTTTTAATTTTTCCGGTTTTTTTTTTTGGGGTTATTGATTTTTTTTTTTTTGATGACATTTGTTTTTTTTGGCCCCCTTTGGGGCTTTTAGGGGGAACCGAGGAGGGAAAAAACGCTGGATGCAGGGTTTTGTTTAACCCCTGAAGAAACAGATTGGCCCGCTCTTCAGTACTGGGGATTCCTTTTGTTTAAAAACCCCCAAGCGAAGACAGGGCCCCGAATGTCCTGCGACTCAACGATGTGCTGGTTGTGTGTTTTTTTTGGAAAGCACGGAAGGGGGTGCCTAGTCGGTTTCCCCTAGCTCCCCCATTTCCCACAAACCCCCCTTTGCTCGCTTACCACCTTTACCCTTTCTCCATGTTCAAAAAGATGGGAAAATCAAAAAAGGGAAAAGGGTTTGGTAACGGTTGTTATTTGGGAAAAAACTCTATCCCCCAAAACTGGAGGGAAAAGGGAAATTTTTTTAATCCCAAATCATTTTCCCGCCGCAAAAAGGATTCAAATAGATTTCTTTCAAATTGTAAAATTTGAGGAAAGGAAAATTATGCAATAGCTGTAGCAACTAAACACCAAAAAAAGGGCCCCTTTTGGGCCCCCAAACATTTTTAAAAAAAAAACAAAACTTTTTGAATTTGGGTTTCTTTCTATTTAAAAAAATAAAGGAAGAGTGGGGGTTGTGTGGGGGGTGTACCCCAGAACTGGAAATTTGAACCTTTGGGCACTGAATCAGATTGCTGCAAACAAAATGGTTTTTAAAAAAACAATTTCTTGTGATAACAGAAAAATGGGTTTTAAAAGGGGGCTTGTGTGGCTGTAGTAAAACCCCCAAAAAGGAAAAATGAAACCCTTTGGGCAAATCAATAAGATCCCGCTGCAAGCAACCTCCCTTTTTAAAAACAAATTTTGGTATAACGAAATTTTGGGAAGAAAATGGCTTGTGTGGCTTTCAGTACTCCCCCAACTGGAAATTTTTGAACCCTTTTGGGAAAAAACCCCTTTGAAATAAAAAATGAAAAGATGCAGCCAGATAATTTTTAAAAAAAACGCTAATAAATTTTTTGTTTATGAAATTCCCCTAAGCTTGCTGAACCCCTTCCCTAACTATTCTGACTAGCAGCTTTTCCTGTGTAATGTTGCTAAGAAATCAGCATGCATGAAAGCAAGGTGACAGAGAGCACTGCATTCAGTTCAGAGACTAAACGCGAAATGGCGAGTAACAGGAAATACAGTGACATACACATAAGACGGTCATGTGATTTTGGCAGCCAATGAAATCCCTACACCCTCACCGGTGACTTTTTTGACCACCCCCCCCCCCCCCCCCACCCAAAGTGAAAATGCGCGGCGACCGCAATTCTCAATTGAGATTTTTTTACCCGATTTAACAAAAAAGAAAAAATCCGATCGCAATAAAAAAACCTGTAAAAATCGACTCGATTTTAACTTTTCTGGATTAATTACCTTAATAACCTTGCGCTTTTTTGTTGTTGACATGTTCGTTTTTTCCTCCTTGCCTTCCCAGAGCCATAACTTTTTTATTTTTCCACCTACATAGACCTATGAGGGATTTTATTTTGAGGGACAAGATGTACTTTCTAATGGTGTCATTAACCCTACTATAGAATATACTGGGAAACCACAAAAAAATTCAAAGTGGAACAAAATGTGAAAAAAATGTACTTGTGCCATGTTTGCGGGTGTTTTTGTTTTATGGCGTTCAATCTTTGGTAAATATAATGGGGCACAAGTATGAAAATTGTCTAGGTCTAATATTCACTTTGTTGCCCATAGCAACCAATCAGAGCGCCCCTCTCATTTTACCAGAGCACCATATGAAATGAAAGGGGCGCTCTGATTGGTTGCTATTGACAACAAAGTGAATATTAGACCTAGACAATTTTCATACATGTGGCCCAATGTGTCATCTGTATTCTATAGGTTGATACACATCCGCCAATACCAAACATGCACGGTTTCCATTATGTTATGGTACTGTAAAAATTCCAATCATTTTCTATTTTTAAAATGTGCACCACGGCTCCATTTTCTGTGACCAATAACTTTTTTGCACTAACACCTATGGACTTCAGTGAGGTGGTCATTTTTGCGGGCTGACGTGTACTTTTTTTGGACCTTTTTGATCAATTTTATTCTTATTTTTTTTAGGATGTAGAATGACCAAAAAAACGCAATTTTGCCGTTTGGAATTTTTTTTCATCTACGGTGTTCATTGTATGGGATTAATGATGTTATATTTTAATAGATTGGACATTTTCAGACACAGTGATACCAAATATGTGTAACTTTATTATTTTATTGTTTTTATTTGTAAAATGGCAAAATGGGGATGATTTGAACTTTTAATTTTTTTTATTACACTTTAAAATAATTAATTTTTTTACTTTAACTTTGAGTTCCTCTAGGGTGCTTCACCACTAGGGGGTGCAATCGTTAATACAGCCTAATATATTGCATAGAAAATGCATTAGGGTGTACCAAGATAGCGGTTACCCCACTTCCGGCCCCAGGCAGGGGCAAAACATGGCAGTAACGGAAGCCTTCACAAGGCTTCTCGCTGCCATGTTCAGTGATTGGATCCCTGCAGCTTCGCTGCGGGGGCTCCGATCACAGTGAGAAACGGTGCGAGGCATCGTTTCTCCTTCATTTAGATGCCGTGGCCATCTTTACCACGTCATCTAAAGGGTTAAACAGCGCGGGCAGCACCACCCCCCGCGCTGTAACCGCTGGGTGTTAACTGCAAGTATCCGCTAACACCAGGTGGCTTTGTGATGGGATGTATGATGAGGTACTCATATATCCAGGGTCGTTAAAGGGTTAAATCGACCAACACTACACCCTAGTTAAGAATGCTACTTTCACAAAAAGGTTAAAAGTAATCAAATTACTAATGTCATTAAGTAACTGAGTGACAGATCTCTACCTGTGGGTCATGTAATTGTGTCAGGCTCTAAATCTGAAACCCCAACAAATGTCACAACTAGAATAAAATAATATCAGTAGTAAAAGAAAAGTATCCTAAACTGTCATGTTTTTTGCAAACTTGAACACAGAAAACACTGGAATGCAATTATGAATTCCATCATAAACAGGTTTTATATAAGCATACAAAACTCAAAGAAGATGATTGAGCAATGAAGACAACATATTAAGACCATGACAGCTGTAGTGTCGTACAAAGAAAGAATGAATTCTTTAGTTATATAATTGCGGGTTGCTGATCTAATGTCTCTTCCAGCCTGCGTCATCTCATCCCCCACATTAATATATATAGCCTTCCAGTCACATATTACTTAAAGCTGATAAAAGACACATGTTCACCTGCTAATACCCTGTAGTAAACATCATCACCCTCTGATACAATTGTATTAACTTACTAATGTTGGAGAACTGTCAAAAGCTTAGGAAGCCATATCATGCTCTGGGGGCATTAAAGCAGATAAATGATCCTGCTAAATAATTTTATGCAAATGAGGAACTTGTCAAATGATGAAGGAATTGTTTTGAAGACATTAAGGGGGACATGTATAAAGATTGGCGCATCAAAGCGCCTGTTTTCACGTTTTTTCCGTGAAAACTGCGCCTGATGTATGTCGGCGCCGAAGTGCGCTCATACATGCAGGGCAAACTTCGACACCTCCGACAGACAGACCACATTGAAATTGGGCTGCCTGTCGGAGCTCTAATGCGCCTCACTTTGCCGACCCGCATTCATACATGCGTCGGTGTTTTCGAATGTGGTGCGTCCCGCCCCAGAACGCCCACAGCACGCCCCTTCATGTTAGGCGCATTAGAAATTGGTGAAGCTTTCGCCTAATGGGCCTAACACATAGGGGAGGTGCGTCCGACAGCGGAGGTGGCACAGAGAGGCGCATTATGCGCCAGAAAAAAGGCGAAAACGCCGATCATACATGTCCCCCTAAATGTTTTGTTAGAATAGAGACATGAAACAGACGTGTGAGAAATTGTTTTTGAGGTTGTATGAATATTTGCATTATAATTCACTTAAAGTGAAATCAGCTGATTTATGTTACACTATCTGAGAGAAGGATGTAAAGAAAGGAGATTAAATAATTTTTCTGATACATACGGTTATATGATTTGGAGCAAAAAAGCACAGTCCGGACTCCTTAAGAGACAATAAGAGACTGGGACTGCCTACTTCCTGTTGTTTTCTGTCAGAGAGGTTCCCCAAGCTTCTATGGGGTTTTCGCCTTTTGAATTGTTGTACGGCAGGCATTCTAGAAGATTACTTGATGTGGCTAAAGAGACCTTGGAAAATGAGGCTACTCGCTATGAAAGTGTGATTGAGCATGTGATCCAAATGCAGGAAAGGATCCCCAAGGTTAAGCCAATTGTGAGGGAACATTTTCTTAAAGCACAGGAGGCCCAGGCTAGAGTATACAATCATTCGGCCAGGCTGAGACAGTTCCAACCAGGAGACAGAGTGCTCATACAGTACTTGTGCCCAAAGTGGAGCACAAGTTCCCGGCTAAGTGGCAGGGACCATATGGGGTGGTGGAAAAGGTAGGCAAGGTAAACCCAAAAATCCATCAGGTTGGTAAAAGAAAACCTTTCATGTAAATTTAATAAAACCTTGGAAGGATAAAGGTTCCCCTGAAACCTCCTGCATGGTGGCCCAGCAAGAGGTCAGTATTGAAGATATTAAAATCAAAGAGGCTGTATCTCCTTCCCAGAAACAACAGTGTCAGGAGTTGATGTAGCAGAACCGGGATATGTTGTATGATTTGCCAGGCCTCACCTGGGTCATTGAACATGAGATTCTCACAGAACCTCATGTTCGGGTGAATATCAAACCCTACAGAGTTCTTGAAGCCCGTAGAGAGGTAATTTCTGCAGAAGTAGAAAGAATGTTAAAACTGGGGGTAATTGAGGAGGCAAAGAGTGGGTTGTGAAACCCCATAGTCTTTGTGCCAAAACCGTCTGGGGAGTGGCGGTTTTGCAATGACAGCATTCTTCACACCAGATGGCTGCTACCAGTATGTTAGAATGCCGTTTGGGTTGCAGGGAGCCCCCGCGACCTTCCAGAGAGCCATAGGCAGGGTCTTTTGCCCCAACAAAAAGTATGCTGCAGCATATTTGGATGACATTGTCATTTTTAGCAGAGATTGGGAGAGCCATCTGGGTAAAGTCCAGGCCATACTTGGGGCATTAAGAAAAGCCGGTTTCACTGTGAACCCCTAGAAATTTCTGCAGAGGTAAAAAGAGTTAAAACTGGGGGTAATTGAGGAGGCAAAGAGTGAGTGGTCAAGCCCCATAGTCTTGGTGTCAAATCTGTCTGGGGAGTGGTGGTTTTGCAATGACTATAGAAAGCTGAATGAAGTATCTATATTTGATGCCTACCCCATGCCTAGAGTGGAGGAACTCATTGAGAGGCTAGGACCTGCCTGGTATATTACCACCTTGGACCTGACAAAGGGCTATTGGCAGATTTCTTTTTCCAAAGAGGCAAAGATCGATGGCGATTGACAGTCATTTTGTACTTTTTCCATTTTCTTACCATTGCACCAACAGTTGTCTCCTTTCATACAGCGTCTTAATTATGGTTTTGTAGCCCATTCCAGCTTTGTACCGATCTATGAACTTATCCCTGACATCCTTAGAAAGCTCTTTGGTCTTGCCCATGTTGTAGAGGTTAGAGTCTTATATAAATGTGACTATTTAAAGAGAACCTTTCACATAGGTTTTGCCCCCCTTGCTGAGGACAGCACAAGCTAGTGTCAGACATGCTGTTTCCAGTATCCAGTAAGATGCTGTAGTTTTCGTGTATTTAATGCTCAAATCTGTAGTTTTCAGCCAGAATAGTCATTCGAAGAGTCATTCAAAGAGTCTGTTTTTAAACCCCACCCACCTGAGGCTAGCCCCGCCCACCTCAACTGATAAACCTATTGCTTTCAATAGGTAGAAACAGGTGGATAACTGCCAGTGGGCGGGGCTAGCCTTTGTTGGGCAGGGCTAAGATTTGAGGGGTAAATGCTCTAAAACTACAGCATCTTACAGAATAAGGGACACAGCGCTGGAAACAGCAGGTCTGACTCTAGCTTGTTCTGCCCTCAGCAAGGGGGGTATAACCTATGTGACAGGTTCCCTTTAAGACAGCTGTCTTTAATGCAGGTAACAAGTTGATTAGTAGTGTGCAACTGGTCTGTAGGAGCCAGAACCAGGGGTGTAGCTACAGTGGGTGCAGCAGTAGCAGTCGCTACTGGGCCCTTGCAGCCTGAGGGGGCCAAAAGCCCTTCTGCCACATATGAAGACATCAGTATTGTAAATGACACATGATTACTGGGGGGCCCCATTTCACTTTTTTCACTAGGGCCCAAGAGCTTGAAGCTAGGCCTCTGGCCAGATCTCTTATTGGTTGGTAGGGGATCAAATACTAAGTTCTCTCAGCAACATGCAAATAAATTTATATAATTTATACAATGTGATTTTCTGGATTTTATTTTGATATTCTACCTCTCAATGTTGAAATTAACCTAGCCTTAAAATTATAGACTGTTCATGTCTTTATCAGTGGGCAAACTTACACAATCACCAAGGGATCAAATAATTATTTCCTTCACTGCATATAGATATATACTGTACATATACACAGTAAGATCTATATATATTTGGACACTGACACAAATTTTGTTTTTTGTACCTGTTTACTGAAACATATTCAAGTTATAGTTATATAATGGACATGGACATAAAGTCCAGACTTTCAGATTTCATTTGAGTGTATCCACATTAAAATTGGATCTAGGGTTTAGGAGTTTCAGCTTCTTAACATGTGCCACCCTGATGAAAAGTAATTGGACAAATTAAATAATTGTAAATAAAAGGTTAATTTCTAATACTTGGTTGAAAACCCTTTGTTGAAAATGACTGCTTGAAGTATTGAACTCATGGACATCACCAGACGTTATGTTTCCTCCTAATATCCATGTGTCTGCTCAAACTGTCAGAAACAGACTCTATTAGGGAACAGACTCTCACTGTGGAAACAGCCCAAACTCTCATTGTTGCTCTTATTCTTTCTCGTCTTGACTACTGTAACTCCCTACTTGGTCTCCCTCTCTGTAAACTCTCTCCTCTCCAATCTGTCCTGAATGCAGCAGCAAGACTTGTCTTTCTTTCCAGCCGCGAGACTGAGGCCTCTACCCTGTGTCAGTCTCTGCACTGGCTACCTATTCAGTACAGAATACAACATAAACTAATCACTCTCACCCATAAAGCTCTCCACAGAGCTGCACCCCCCTACATCTCCTCCCTCATCTCTGTCTACCACCCTACCCGAGCTCTCCGCTCTGCTACTGATCTAAGATTACACACCTCACTCATCCGAACCTCCCATGCCTGTCTCCAAGATTTCGCACATATTGCACCAGTTCTCTGGAACAGGCTACCCCATGTGATCAGGCACACTCACAACCCTCACAGTTTTAAGTGCGCTCTGAAAACCCATCTTCTTAGACAAGCCTACCAAGATCCCTAACTGTTATCCCTCCAAATTCTGTCACACATTCGTCACTTCCTGCATTTTGGCACCCACAGGCACTTATCTGTATATAGATGTACGGTTGGGATGGCAGGTTCATCCACTTTTATATGTATACTACCCCATATTTATGTAACATGGCAGGACCATTGTAAACCAAGCACTTGTCACCCTTTGTTTCACCCATACACCCTAATAGATTGTAAGCTCTTGCGAGCAGGGCCCTCACACCGCGGGTCTTATTTGTCAGTAGCTTTTTTATAATGTAATGTCTGGTTTGTCTGTGCTTATACCCTCTATATTGTAAAGTGCTGCGGAATATGTTGGCTCTACATAAATAAAGATTATTATTATTATTATTATTATGAGGGTGGTACAAGGGCCCGACGTCCACAAGTCGGTGTTGTGCTTACAGCCCAACACTGGGCAGTGTGATTGGCATTTGCCAGAGAACACCAAGATTGGCAGATTGGTCATTGGTGTCCTGTGTTCTTCATGGATGAGAGCAGGTGCACACTGAGCATGTGACAGACGTGATAGAGTCTGGAGACACCGTGGAGAATGTTCTGCTGCCTGCAACATGCTCCACCATGACCGGTTTGACAGTGGGTCAGTAGTGGTGTGGGAAGGCATTTCTTTGGAGGGCCGCACAGCCCTCCATATAGTAACCAGAGGTACCCTGACTGCCATTAGGTACTGGAGTGAGATACTCATTGTGAGACCATATGCAGGTGCAGTGGGACCTGGGTTCCTTCTGATGCATGACAATGCTAGGCCTCATGGGGCTAAAGTATGTCAGCAGTTCCTCCATTATGAAGGCATTAATGCTATGGATTGGCTTGCTTGTTCCTTAGACCTGAATCCAATTGAGCACATCTGCATGTCTCCTTCCATCCACCAATGCCACATTGCACCACAGACTGTCCAGGAGTTGACTGATGCTTTAATCCAGGTCTGGGAGGAGATCCCTCAGGAGAACATCCGCCGCCTCATCAGGAGCATGCCCAGGCATTGTAGGGATGTCATACAGGCATGTGGAGGCCACACACTACTGAGCCTCATTTCCTCGTTGTTTCACTGAAGTTGGATCAGCCTGAAATTTGATTTTCCACTTTGATTTGGAGCATCATTCCAAATCCAGACCTCCATAGGATATTAATTTGGATTTTTATTGATCATTTTATGTTTTATTGTTGTCAACGCATTCCACTATGTAATGAAGAATTGCAACTGGAGTATTGCACTCATTGAGATCTAGGATGTGGTATTTTAGTGTTCCCTTTATTTTTTTGAGCAGTATCTATATATGTGTTTGTATGGATATGTATACATTGGGGCACAATTATCAATAATGTCTTAGTCTAGGACAGTTTTAAGTTAGACTAGGCTGACTTACAATGTGACACATTTATCACGGTGTTCATAAATCTGGTTCAGATTAAAACTGTCTAGTCTTACCTCACATAATTTTTAAGCTGGCTTACTTTATGCCACAATCTGCACCGGAATTTTGGCCCTTTTCAACAAAGTCATTGTCCTTTTACCGTGGACATGTCCCTATTGTCGAATGGGGTACAGAAGTGTCTACAGAATGTCTAAAACACTTCAGAAATATGAAATATATACAAGATAATTTTTGATGCAAAATATGCCAGAATTATGGTGCAACTAGATAAATGTGCCCCAGTATGTTAAAAATATTTTGGCAATGGATAGAAATGAGACTTTGAAGGTAATCATGACAATCATTGTGTAACTTCCGTTCTATAACACAAAAGCATAAACAAATATCAACTTAATATAAAACACAAAATATCTATAAAATTAACTAATACCGAGGCTCTTTTGGGCTGTGCTTAAAGACTTCCTATTCTAAAACTTGACATTTCTTCAAGGAAGAGCAAAACTTAATCCAACAATCCATAAGAGTGGTCCAGAACTAGAAAATCATGGCGGCTTTCTTCCAGAAACAATGCCACACTTAACAGCTTGTGTGTGGGGTAATCTACTGAACTGCAATGTCAGACCCAAACCATAGACCAAGTGTGGTACTGTTTTCGGAAGAAAGAAGCCATGTCTTCTTATTCGGTACAAGTCTTTAACCTTGCCCTGAAAACTGAGCAGACTGAAGATGTCATAAATGACATAGGTCTACTAATTCTAATAAGAAACAACACAAAGAAACAACACATAGATCTCCAACATCCCCAAAAAAATTAAAATCAGTTTATCTCTATTTCAAATTAGTTAAAAAATAAATAGATAAATTAAAAAGGAGTACACATCCAAGTTAATTTTACTGACATGTTTCACTTCTAATGGGGCCGTTACTCATAGGTAGGCTGTACTAAGGAGAAATGGTCAATATTGGGGGCTGGGAAAATAGTCCCTCCAAAAAAACCTGTTTAACACTTGCATATAACAATTGGATTTAAACATAAGCATCGAGAAACAAATGATAATTAAATTATAACACAGATCTGCTACAATCCACAGCATTAATGTCACCCCATAAAGTATCATATTAGTAAAAGTACAGCAAGTCAATGTTTAAATTGCAAACACATGGGGCCCTGGTTACCGAAGTAGGAAAATACAGCAAGCTTCCCTCCTGAGGAAAGTCCTCCCCCAGTGCTCACTTTTCTTTCTATGGCAATGTGTATGTAATGGGTGAAAGCTTCCTATTTACTTAGGTAACATAAGACTCAGTGGAGAATGACTCACCATGGTCCAGCAGCTTGTAGAGCAATCAGATAAAAGAAAGAGGTAAGGAAAGGTGTCGATCACCAAGAGAGACTTGTGAAGTCTAAGAAGAGATAAAATCTTCTTTATCTCCTGACCAACGCAAAATCTAAACAGCAATGTATTTGGTAATAGTCTTCATTTACATATCCCTTAAAAGCTAATCATTGTGGTGAGAAAACCCATTAAGAACCAACCTTGAGTTAAAGCAAAGGTAAATGACACTAATCAAGACAGACAGTGATATTCTTTATAATGTAAACACAGTGGAGCACATTTAGTAAAACTGACTAATTCTTAGACAGTGTAAAAAGTGCCAGATGTATCACTGTAAACTAAATCTGGCACGTCTTTAGACACTTTTGAATAAATTACACCATTTATTAGTTGACTTAGTGTGTGCTAGTATTTAGGGCACATTTTTTGGTGCACAGTTTTCCCATGAAACCTCAACCCTCTTTTTGTGGATGCAGCACATAAGAATCTAAATAGTGTCTAAACCACATAATTAATGGTCTGTAAAGCATGTACACCAGTATTTTGGCACAAATTGCTGCAGAATTCTGGCGTAATTGCCATAATGTGCCCCATTATTTCGGATTATAGTAATGACTTACCTTTAATGCCCATTCACAATCACTTAAAGCATTTTGATACTTTCCTAGTCTTATGTAAGCCTATGACAAAAGAAAATGTGTATAAGATAAATATGACATGAAGGTAATTATTATTTTAGTCATGAGGTCTTTGGGTGTTAAAGAAACACTACAGGCACAATTACAGGCAAAATACACTGTGCAATGTCTAGCGCAGAGTCGGCGATATGGGGGTGCGTGACTTGTCTATAATGTGTCATACAGCGCCCACTTTGCTTGGTATACCATGAAAATTATCTGGTGTGTTATTTTAAAATCTTCTACAGAATACTGATGATATTCACAGAAATGTGTTTGTCCTGTATACATTAATACATGACCCTGTTCACATAATAAGTGGAATTTATATACACCTTATATAGACAAGACATACTATAACAATGCAAGGTGTATAACTGCTTACCGACTCTGTATAAAGAGTCTGACAAAGCCATGGAGTTAAATCTGCAGCCAGGATGGTAAGAGAGAATACACAGGACATTAAACTGAGCATAATGGGCGGGTGAACATTAATTACTGACAGGTATCCAATGTTAACATGTTAAAAAGATATCCACCAGCATGAATAATAAAGTCCAATATCTACTGTAAAATTTTGTGAATACCATTTTGACATATAAAACAAAAACTTTTCCACTACTAACCAAGTGTTGCATACAGTATGCAATGTCTCCGAGCTGCACCCAAGAACCTGTACAACTGGTCAGGTGTCATATTTAGCTAGATTTTGCAAATGTTAAGAAAGGGTATCAGCTGAGTTACTCTAACTGTCTGTATATAATATACATACATAAAGATGGTGGGCGCTTCAGATATATAGTCCAAAAATGATATAAGGGCAATGAATATATAAAGAAGAAAAAGATGTGCAGTGACAAAGAGAAGACTCAATCTTTATTTATGATACAATCAGTAAAAATCTTCATTGATAACAAAGGCCAAACAATTGAAGGCCTGGTTCACATCTGTGTTGCAGAGGTGGAACCTGATCTGTTTTGTAAACCCCAAAAGTGCCAGACAGATCCCACATATCATGGTGTCCGCTGCTGCCACTTGTACCATTCTCAATGGAATTTGTAACAGATTCTGAACTAAATCTCTGATGCAGATGTGCAGAGTGCCTAAAACTTCCTATGCATTTTATTCAACATATTGCACCAAATCTATTTTTTAATCTATTGCTGCATATACTGCGTTTGAATATAGATACATTTTTCATAATTTTTCTTTTTGAGGAAATTTTTATATTTTGTTTCTCTAATTATTATATTTGACCACCTTGGTGTTTTATTTTATTTTGCAGAATACAGTGTATTAATCTATTAAACTGTGTTAAAATTGTCTAGTCTTTGTTAGTAAGTTTTTTTGTTGTTTGTTGACTCCCTGCTTTCAGATAAGACAAACAGCAGAGAGATCAACCAGCAAAATTTGTGTGCACCAAGAGCAGATAAAATCTCTCTTATCTCCTGTTCAGGGAAAAATCAAAAGAGGTATGTATTCAAAAAAAGTCTTGATTTAACATTCCCTACATGCTAATCTTTGTAGTGAGACAACCCCTTCAACTCATTGTCTACATATAGTGTGGGTCATTCAAAAAACATAAATATTTTAGGACAAAACATAGGATAGTAGGAAACTAAAAAGTAGTTGTGTGTGCTATTCCTGGGATCCCTAAAGAACAGCTGCAATATGTGGGGAGACCCGACACAAACTAATCCCTCTATCACCCTGTGACATCATGCCATGACCAATGGAGCATCTGGCAAGAAGAAGCTACAAAAGCCCCTAATCATTCCAAACTAAATATACCTTATGACTTGCATTTAAATTAATTCATTTTTGAACCAAACATTACTGCCCCTATGTGCTCTTCCTAAGCACAGCAAGAAAGAACGGGGCCGGACATGGGGGTGTAGCTGTGACGGGAGGCGCCACATGACCCGGCGCGTCGGCTCCAGCGTGGAGCAGGGGAGGGGTGACGCACGGGGGGCGGGGTATATAACTGCCTCCCGCGCCGCACGGGAACAGTCACACGGCAGGCAGAGAGCAAATCCCTCCCTCCTTTTAGATTGGGACGATTGGGGTTAAGGTGCCTGGGGGGCTTTTATATTGGCGGGTTGTGATTTAGGGGTTCTCTTGATTGTCGCAGTGGCTGGGCAAGATGGGGTCCTTGGAGTCAGTGTAATTTGGTGGGGGAGTCAGGTTTCGGCTTTGCTTCAAATTTGAATGGACCAGTCTGGCGAAGGTGGGGGCTCTGCAGGGCAGGGTCCTTGGGAGCTGGTGAGGAGTGGTGAGCTACCTGAGGTGGCTTTTGGTTCCCTTGAGCCGGGGGGTGACGGCTGAGGGTAATCTACTGAGAGAAGGAGTGTCAAGTGTTCGCCAGACATGGTCGGGTTTATGGTAACTCCAAGGACCTAAGCCCCAATTGGTTCTCTTCAGAAATTCTTTGCAATGTGGTTATGATGGGTCAAATGGGTTTATTGGGTTGGGATGTGGCGGTTGGAGTATTGGCTGTTTGCCAGCAGAGATAGGCGCTGCTCAGGGTAATGGGCTCTGCTTCAGCAACAGCCATGTGGGTAGCAGACTACAGTTTCCATCATGCTTTGCTGGCATCTATTCCAGGATGTTCTCCCTCTGTAATCCTTTCCCTGCTGAAAAGCAAGTCTCCACTTTCTTCTGCATCTCATACGGTGTTCTCTCACTGCTGACCATCTTACATTAGTTCCCAGTTACATTCTCTGCAAGCCTCTGTTTTATAGATACATAGCTCACCTTCCTAGTACTGGAGCTGAGCATGCCTGACCAGAAAGGTGATTGTGAACTACAGGTCATGTCTCTTGGCAACAAGCTATAAAGATTACATTTTGGGCTAGTAACATCTTTTTAATAGGAGTCAGGTTTTGTAAGCTGGTAAACCCCTTGAATCTATATGGGGCATTATATGACCATTTTGTCATAATACTGGTGTACAGGTATGTATTCATTAGTGGTTTATCTGTATATACATACCTGAGCTCGGTTGGTATACAAGACCTGCATGTCTTTCAGTTTTTCAAGTCCTTCACTGTAACAACTAATTGCAGTTTCAAAGTCCCCTTTTACAAATGATTCATTTCCCAGATCTTTCAGTGCTGTAAAATAGAAAGCATATAAAATTAATAAAATCTGTCCCAACTAGTTTTTAGGGAGTTCAGTGTTTGGTATAAAAGACATGTTATCTGTATTCTGCACCTCAGTATGATTCCAGTGATACCAAATGTATAGAGTTTTTATGTTTTAGTAATTTAAAAAAAAAGAAATAAAACCTTTTTCTATTTTCTACATTCACACTTTTTTAATCCATTCTTTGCAACCAATAACTAACCTTACTTTTTTTTGTTTTTTAATCTATGGACCTGGGACTAAAATGTAGTTTTTATTGGTACCATTTTGAGATACATGCAACTTTTTGATCTGTTCTCTGTTCCAAAGGCAGGAGATCCAGCACTAAACAGTTTAAAAAATCTTTATCTTTATAAATCCATTAAGAAGTTAAATTGTCAAGCAGCATAGGCAAACCAGCTGATGCGTTTTGGGTCATTGACCCTTATTCGTAGCATAATAAGGGTCAATGACCCAAAACACGTCTGCTGGTTTGACATTGCCGCTTGACAAATGAACTTATTAATGGATTTACAGTATAATAAAGATGAAGATATTTTAAACTATTTGGTGCTGAATTTCCTGCCTTTGGAACAAAGTTTGTCTTCCTGACAGTTGCCCGCTGGTTACTCTGTGCACTTCTGCAAAATTTGTTTCTATGGATGACAACTTGTTGATCCACAAGGACCAAAAATGCATATTTGGTATTGGTAAATTGTCTTCTTCTACAACATTCACTGTATGTATATTTTAGGAGATCAGACTTTCACAGGCGCGGTGATACCAATGTGTAACTTTTTAAGTACATAGGCATTTCATTAATCTCCTATGGCAGGATATAATAAGTTTCATTGGGCCTTCATTGGGCCCACCAGCTGCCATGGCAACTGCAATTGCGTCAATCCGCTGCCAAAAAATTTGTGCTGTAGATCACTGTATGAACCACGGCACTTATTTCCCATTCAAATTAATGGACTGTGGATTTCCCATGGATGATGCAGGATATGATGCAGATCCCAAGTAAGGAATCAAATCAAAATTCATTGTGTAAACATACCCATAGACGGGTGCCCCCTCTTTCATCAGATCAACACCCCCTTACATGGAATGCTGTTCTGTTGACATGGCTGCCAGGGAGCTTATAAACGCCCTCCAGGCATGTGATGGTAACATTTCTATTATATAGGGTGTAGTGGAAGAACAGTTATAGACTTCACAGACAGAACTAAAAATTGGTAATATTTTGAATTAGAACTCAAGAGAAAGTCATGTAAAAAGTTTTACTTTGTAGGTTGTAGAAACTTTTCCATTACAATGTGTATGGAAGAATTATAGCAGATCTTAGAAATCCCTTTCAAAGCAGGTCTGTCAGTAAGACACATTGTCCTCACTGAGGTCAGAACGTTAAAATGGCACTAAGTATATTAAATAGAATTAGCAATATAGATAAATCAGTTTTCTTGCATAAAAGCAAACATATGGGGCGACATTTATGTACGGGGCTGCACTAGTATTTAGGTGTGCTTTCAGCTCAAAAACTGTTGCCGCCCTATTCACTAGATGGATTAGCAGGCACACTCCAAAATTAGGCAAATTTTGCGCCACCCGCACCACTTTGTAATGCGTCCAAGATGTGGGTGCGTTCTGAGGGCGTCACACCACAACAATATGACTCTACACATTTATGACTGGAGGATGGCAAAAATAAGTGCATTACTGCTGGAACAGGCAGACCAAGTTAAAAGTGGTTTACCTGAGCCTGAGCTGTCGTAGTGGAACTACAATGCGCCTGTATGTATGAACCGCAGTAGAACAGGTTCATGCAATCTGGTGCATTCTACACTGCTTTAAAGCTATTTAGAACTGCCTCTTTGCTCCCTAGATCATACATTTCACCCATGGTATCCATATCAAATGGCATTTTTAAAGAGTTACTTCCAACACTTCACTTTCTGGTTGCAGACAGCTCTTTGCTGACTACAGAAAACACAGAGGTGTCTGCACTAACAACAGCTCTCTCCACTTCCGTGGAAGTTCCAAAGATGGCCGAGCATACCAATGGCTAAACCTACAATGTTTTTTAATCAGGTATATTCATGATGAAAGAGCTACTCTTACCTTTTTCTGCCATCCCACCCCGGCCACACACACAACCACACATAGTACAGTGGTGGAAGCCACTGTATAAAGTATGCAGAGTTAACCGTAACTCAACAGTGAGGTAAGTAGGAAAAGTCAAGAAGAGGGCAGGGAAGTGCTCTCTTCATATGTACATCAGACTCAAAATTCTGATTACAGCATATTCTTTATTAAAAGGGTTGTCTCACTTTAGACAATGATGGCATATAGCTAGGATATGCAGTCAATGTTTGATAGGCATGGCTTCCACCTGTGGGACCTGCCCCTATACCCTAAACGAGCCTCAAAAAGTCTCCATTCTGAATGTAAAGGTGAGCGGGACTCTCCTGTAGACATAAATGGGAGATTCGAGTTTAGCCGAGCGCCGATGCTCAGCTGTAATCGGAACTCTCATTTATTGCAATGGAAAGAGAAAACAAAAGAAGAAAGATCACAGCGCTCCTCTGTGCAGAAAAGTAGGTATATGCATGTGTAGTTAAACAATATGTGCAACCTACTCACCTATTTTTGTTGTGCACTAATCCGGAAGTACAACTCTTGACCTGTTTATCTCCTTGTGATACAAGATTTCAAAGGTAGGTGACAGCTGCTCATAGTCCCAAACCCTTATTTCCGTTATTGGGTAATAACATTAAAACAATATGCAACAAATTCTTGATCAATATGATCAGAACAACCTAACTGGCTGGTTAGATACGGGCAAGGTAACAACAGAGCTCCAGACACTAATTCTAAATTCCATAAGTTTTAATGGAAATGTGTTTCGTTAAAATAACTTTCTCAAGTGTCTCTTTGATTGTATTGATCAATAATTTGTTGCATATTTATTTCAATGGGTAATTCCCAACCACCTCTGTGTTCAGAATGCAGAGGCTTTAAGGCTGGTTTTGGAGATAGGTCCGGTTCCCAGAGGTGGACCTATCATACAATGATGGCATATCCCATCAATTGTCTGAAGCAGGACAACTCCTTTAAGAGTCATTAGGCAGAAAGTATAATATTTGGCAAGCCATGTTTGTGAACCTTTCACATATAGAGTTAAAGTACTATAATCCAACTTTAATTTGGCAGAAGTGTGGAGAGTTTAGGTCTAAAACTGACTTTATAAGCAAGGCTTGAGTTCACCCTTACTGAGTCAATTGAACCTTATAACACTAAAGTGTATGAAAGTACTTTTTGTAATTGCTTTTCAGTTTATTGCTCAAAACAATTATCACATTTTAAATCAGTTGACTTTCATTTGCTTTGTGATGAGATTTATTATCTTTGTTCTTCACAGGCAAATAACAATCATTAAATAGTTTTTTTTCATTCTGTGTAAATTAACTCTTTTAAAGAGGATGTAATGACTAATTACCTTTCACAATAACTTGTCTTTTATACAATCCTTTTATACAACTGAAGATGATGTCTAGATTCTCAGGCAACAGGCAGATTTCTAAATTATCTGCTTTGAAAATGTCATTCAATATTAAAAAGAAAAAAAAATCTAAAAGTTTGAGCACTTTGCTTTCCTACAGATTTAATAGGTATTATAAATCTGAAAATTGCTTCATGCTTAATGTCTGATGTTAAGGAGCATTAAAGGCTAATTCACTAAGCTCGTAAGGTATAAAACAATATGTCTGTGATCTAAATTGCACTCTGGTTGAAGGAAGAATGACAAGATGTCATGGCCCTAAAATCAGCTATTGACTTTATTAGAGCCTTGAAGCAGCTGTTATTCCTTGCATAATGCCGATTTGTATTCTCATACTTGGGCCTTGTAAATAACTTAAAGAGTATCTTCAATTATAAATCAACAGCACAAGCAAAAGTAAGAAATGTTTTTATTTCTTTTTAGAAAAAAAATGCTTCCCTCTTATCCTTGCTCCACAAATTTATCTGTTCACTTAGTCATAAATTACTAAGAGAACCCATTTTGCAGAGTAGACAAGGCTCCTGCTTCACTGAGCGCTCAGGTTACAGCTGCCCATAAAGTCTATGGTGGGACAGAAAGTAAAAATTAAGGTAAGAGACTCTCTCACACCATAGTATGGAGGATATTACACAGCAGTATGAAGCAATGTATCTGTGAGTCCAGCACTGAGGTAAGTTAAGACACTAGCTACACAGCCAGCACTAGTCCCCGGAGTCGATTGCTAAGGTCTTAACAATCGACTTGAGGCCTTAACAACTGGCTTAACAACCGACTGGAGTCCGCGGAGTCGATTGCTAACTCTTATCAACTGACTTGTCTTGAGGCCTTAACAACCGGCTTAACGACTGTTAGCGACTTCACACGCAGTAAATTATGTGATCCCCCAGTGAAGGTAAAAGGGTCCCCCAGTAAGTTATACATCCCCCAGTAGGTGGTTATATACTTTATATATCTCCCAGTAGGTAGGTGTGTAGTTTATATGTCCCCCAGCAGGTATATAGGCAGGTTATTGATCCCCCAGCAGGTATATGGGCAGGTTATGGGTCCCCTAGCAGGTATATGGGCAGGTTATGGATCCCCCAGTAGGTATATAGGCAGGTTATGGATCCCCCTGTAGGTATATAGGCAGGTTATGGATCCCCCTGTAGGTATATAGGCAGGTTATGGATCCCCCTGTACAGGGCCGGACTGGGAATAAAAATCAGCCCTGGCACAAAGCCCCAAGCAGCCCACATACAATATCCGCTTAAAAAATTCCCCTTGTTCTCGCACCTCGCCACTTTCTAAAATAAACTACATTATAAAGCTGCTTTCACACGGAGCGTTTTTGGTGCATTTATGTGTTTTTAGTGCGGTTTTGTGCAGAAAGGCAGAGCAGTTAATGCTGTACATTTCTGAACAAAAAAACGCATCAAAAAATGCACCAAAACCGCTCCGTGTGAAAGCAGCCTACACACAAGCAAGGAAGAAAGAAACAGTGGTGCAGAGAAACCCCTCATCACAGAGTCAGGTGTGCACTTGCTTTACAATCAGGGACAAGCCCACACTGACACTACATAAGCACCAGCATAACCTACAACCCCACCAATCACATCACCAGTAGTCAGGTCACCATCACATGAATACAGCACTGATTCAACACAGAAGTAAAATGACCCCTGACAGCAGGGACCTAAAGGAGACGTCATCTCTGATGGGAGTTGTTCTCTTCTCCTTTTCTTCTTCTGGCCCAAACCTCCATGATGTCTTCCATGATGAGTTGTTCCCTTCCATTTCTTTCTCTGTCGGGTACAGCATGCAATGTCTTCTTCTAGTGGTCACTACTCGTCCCTGTAGAATTTACCACAAATACATCTTAGACTCCTCTCTCTTCCAGCACTTTCCTATCAATTCCCCAAACAGCGTATGTTAGACCCGAAAAATTAGAAATTAAAAAATGTCAGATAAAAAAAATGAAGTGACTCTCATTAGCTAGGTAAAAAGGGCCTTCCTCCATTAATTTGGTAGGTAGACAGGGCCTACCCCAGTAACTAACCAGGTAGCTGGGGCTGTCCCCAGTAATCAGCCATGTAGGGCCAGCGGCAGTAATTAGCAGTCAGGGCCAGTAAGTAGGCAGGCAGGGGCAGTCTATAGCCAGGCAGGGCATCATATAGGTAGGCAGTCTATAGCCAGGCATGGGCAGTCTATAGCGAGGCAGGGCCAGGGGTGTATAGAGAGCCAGGCAGGGCCAGGGGGTATAGAGAGGGCCAGGCAGGACCAGGGTGGTATAGAGCGGGCCAGGCAGGACCAGGGTGGTATAGAGCGGGCCAGGCAGGACCAGGGTGGTATAGAGAGGGCCAGGCAGGACCAGGGTGGTATAGAGAGGGCCAGGCAGGGCCAGGGGGTATATAGAGAGGGCCAGGCCGGCCCAGGGGCGTATAAAGAGGGCCAGGCAGGGCCAGGAGGGTATAGAGAGGGCCAGGCAGGGCCAGGGGGGTATAGAGAGGGCCAGGCAGGACCAGGGGGGTATAGATAGGGCCAGGCAGGACCAGGGGGGTATACAGAGGGCCAGGCAGGGCCAGGGGGGGTATACAGAGGGCCAGGCAGGGCCAGGGGGGTATACAGATGCCCAGGCAGGGCCAGGGGGGTATACAGAGGGCCAGGCAGGGCCAGGGGGTATATAGCGCCAGGCAGGGCCAGGGGGTATACAGAGGGCCAGGGGGGTATATAGCGCTAGGCAGGGCCAGGGGGGTATATAGCGCCAGGCAGGGCCATGGGGGTATACAGAGGGCCAGGAGGGTATACAGAGGGCCAGGGGGGTATACAGAGGGCCAGGCAGGGCCAGGGGGGTATATAGCCAGGCAGGGGCAGTAAGTAGTTTAAAAAATAATAAAGAACTTACTTACCTGATGTCTTTCCCTCTTCTCCAAGTCCGTCCGGAGCGGCCGCTCACTCCCGGGTGCGGGCAGCGGAGCAGGCGCGCGATGACGTCATCACATCGCGCGCCTGCCCCGCGGCCTCCTGGGAGCTGAACAGACAGGATCAATAGATCCCAGATGTTCAGCCTCGGCTGCTTCTTGCACCGCGCGGTGCAGGCGGCAGCCGTGATGGCTGCATGGCTGGGTCAGTGACCCGGCCGTGCAGCGAGGGGGGCCTGTCGGCCCCCTGGCACAGGGGTCCGGTCGCATATGCGACCATTGCGGCCCCTGTGCGTGCGCCGGCACTCGGCGCCCGCGAGGGGGGGGAAACACTGGCTCCCTCGGCGGGCGCTCCGAGCCGGCCCTGCGGCCCGGACCCCAGCGGCCCGCCGGGCAAGTGCCCGGTTTGCCCTATGGCCAGTCCGGGCCTGCCCCTGTAGGTATATAGGTAGGTTTAGGTCCCCCAGCAGGTATATGGGCAGGTTATGGATCCCACTGTAGGTATATAGGCAGGTTTAGGTCCCCCAGCAGGTATATTAGGCGGCAGGTTTAGGTCCCCCAGCAGGTATATAGGCAGGTTTAGGTCCCCCAGCAGGTATATGGACAGGTTATGGATCCCCCAGCAGGTATATAGACAGGTTTAGGTCCCCCAGCAGGTATATGGACAGGTTATGGATCCCCCAGCAGGTATATTGGCAGGTTATGGATCCCCCAGTAGGTATATAGGCAGGTTTAGGTCCCCCAGCAGGTATATAGATAGCTTATAGGCCCCACAGCACGTGTATATATAGGTAGCTTATAGGCCTCACAGCACATATGTAGGTAGATTATAGCTCCTCCCTGCACGTATATAAGTAGATAATAGCCCCCTCCCTGCACAAATAACAGTAGATAATAGCCCCCCTCCCTGCACAAATAACAGTAGATAATAGCTCCCCTCCCTGCACATATAACAGTAGATAATAGCCCCCCTCCCTGCACAAATAACAGTAGATAATAGCTCCCCTCCCTGCACATATAACAGTAGATAATAGCCCCCCTCCCTGCACATATGATAGTAGATAATAGGCCTCCCCTGCACATATAACAGTAGATAATAGCCCCCCCACCCTGCACATATGACAGTAGATAATAGCCCCCTCCCTGCACATATAACAATAGATAATAGCCCCTCCCTGCACATATGACAGTAGATAATAGCTCCCCTCCCTGCACATATAACAGTAGATAATAGCCCCTCCATGCACATATAACAGTAGATAATAGCCCCCTCCCTGCACATATAACAGTAGATAATAGCTCCCCTCCCTGCACATATAACAGTAGATAATAGCTCCCCTCCCTGCACATATAACAGTAGATAATAGCCCCCCCCTGCACATATAACAGTAGATAATAGCACCCCTCCTTGCACATATGACAGTAGATAATAGCCCCCTCCCTGCACATATGACAGTAGATAATAGTCCCTCCCTGCACATACAACAGTAGATAATAGCCCCTCCCTGCACATATAACAGTAGATAATAGCACCCCCCCTGCACATATAACAGTAGATAATAGCCCCCCTCCCTGCACATATAACAGTAGATAATAGCCCCCTCCCTGCACATATAACAGTAGATAATAGCCCCCCTCCCTGCACATATAACAGTAGATAATAGCTCCCCTCCCTGCACATATGACAGTAGATAATAGGCCCCCCCCTGCACATATGACAGTAGATAATAGCCCCCCTCCCTGCACATATGACAGTAGATAATAGCCCCCCTAACTGCACATATGACAGTAGATAATAGCCCCCTCCCTGCACATATAACAGTAGATAATAGCTCCCCCCCTGCACATATAACAGTAGATAATAGCTCCCCTCCCTGCACATATAACAGTAAATAGCTCTCCTCCCTGCACACATAACAGTAGATAATAGCCCCCCCCTGCACATAAAAAGAGATAATAGCCCTCCCTGCACATATAACATAGTAAAGCCCCCCATGCACTATAACAGTAGATAATAGCCCCTCCCTGCACATATAACAGTAGATAATAGCCCTCCCCTGCACATATAACAGTAAATAATAGCATCCCTCCCTGCACATATAACAGTAGATAATAGCTCCCCTCCCTGCACATATAACAGTAGATAATAGCCCCCTCCCTGCACATTTAACAGTAGATAATAGTCCCCTCCCTGCACATATAACAGTAGATAATAGCCCCTCCCTGCACATATAACAATAGATAATAGCCGCCCTCCCTGCACATATAACAGTAGATAATAGCCCCTCCCTCACATATAACATAGATAAACCCCCCTCCCTGCACTATAAAAAACAATAGATACATAGCCCCCTCCCTGCAATTATAACAGTAGATAATAGCCCCCTCCCTGCACATATGACAGTAGATAATAGCCCCCTCTGCACATATAACAATAGATAATAGCCCCCTCCAGCATATGACAGTAGATAATAGCTCCCCTCCCTGCACATATAACAATAGATAATAGGCCCCCAGCATGAATAGAGCTAATTAAAAGTAATAACCTGACAGCACTCACCTGACCTCGCTCCCCGCTGCTGTCGCTGTCGCTGCTCCCAGTCTTTTCTTCAGCGGTGTGACGTCACCAGGCTGCGCGGGCAGCGTGATGACGCGCACACCGCCCGTGCACTCCGGCGCGCACAGAGCCGCATCCTGCCTGTGGCTCCTTAGTACTCTGCGGAGCTCTCTGCTCCACCAAAGCATCTAACTGTATGTGCGTCCGGCGGATGCACATACAGTTAGTCCCGCCACCGCTGCCGTCGCCAAGGTCCTAAGCCCCTAGCCGATAGCTTAGTGACTGGTAGCGGCTTAGGACCCTAACGATCGGCGGCGGCGACGGATAGCGGCGACGCCGGGGACTAGCCAGCACCATGTCTCTGTGTCTCTCTATCTCTTTTCCCCCTCCCCTCTCCATAGAATGCTTTGGACAGCTGTAAACAAACCTGTCTTCTCTGCAGGACAAAGTGCGATCTATGAGTGAGAAAACAGATTAGAAGGAATGCTGAAAAGTACAGAAGGAAGCATTTTATTCTTATGAAATAAATTACACCTTTTTATCTTTGCTTGTAATGTTTACTTATGGATGTTGTGTTATAACTTGAGGCACATTTTACGTTGTAGATATATATGATGTGGATTCACTATAAGAATGGGAAAGTAATAGTGAAAACTGTCCCTGCTAATTGTCTCTAATGCTATCCCTCAAAAGCTCACACTGTGACTGCCAATAACACTGGAACCTACATCCCTGAGGTTAACCCTACAGCTTTTCCCCAAATATGTTCCTAAACCAAAACTGGCCCTAATACAGCAAGTGGCTTTAGAAACCAATGAGTCCTCGGTAGGACCCAACAGAAACTAGACAAACTCCAAATTAATATTTCTCAAAAAGTACAAACTCCAGAACGTGGGCAAATGAAACCGAGACATGAGGCTACAAGATACTTCAGCCTCAGCTGAAAATAGATAGGACAAAACAATCCAACACATAAAAACTAAACAGGATCCAAACTTCTATACTCTGCACGAACTGCCCTTTTTGAGCCCAGGTGCATTGCCAGATCAGTTCATAAGTAAGGATCCTGAGCAGTTGCTATCAAACAGATAACAGCAGACAGACATAACAGAGAAATTCCTGCGGACTTAATAAACAGGAGAGAACCAAATGGTAGGAGAGTTCCTACCATTTGTAATGGAAACATGGTGGATGGACCATCATGATTTGGATCTGTTTTGCTTACTAAGGGCTTGGACATCTCAATCATTGAGAGAACAATTAATTCAAAGCTGTATCAAAATATTTACAGATGACTGTAATGGCAGCAGGCCGTTACCTCAGGCTAAGGAGATGTTAGTTGATGCAACAAGGCAGTGACTAAAAGTACACAAGGAATTCAACTAAGGAAAAAATAAGATTATGTTTTTGAATGGCCAAGTCAGAGTCCTAAGCTTAAAGGGGTTGTCTCGCTACAATGATTGGGTTTTAATTAAAAGATCTTTAAAAAACAAGCAGCTTTGCAATATATGTTCATTAAAAATTCCTACGATTTTGAGCTGCCCGTTCAAGGAGTCCCCTCACTTTTTTCAAATTTCTTAGCACCGACCTTTTGATCCTTATTTAGGGCTGTCGGGTCGAATGACTCTCACCTTTAAGACGGGTGGGAGCAAGAGCCCCCTCACAGAATGTTTTCTGTAGTGAGGGGAGGAGGAGGAGGACTCTGGCTTCTATTTTCCAAACGCCTGGATTAACCCTGTTGTGCCTGCTTCCCCTGCTCTTACCAGATTGAGCAGAGTGAGGCTGACAAAAGATGGACACAGTGACCCTGTTTGTTACTATAATCATGATGTTTTTGGGCTGTAACTATAATAATACTATAAGATTTTAAACAGTTCTGCGTACTAGGGGACACATCCTGATAACACTTTGCACTTTTTTGCGTCTGTTCTGAAGGGTTTGTTTGTTTTGCTGGAGATGTGGAATATGTAAGTAAGCAGAGTGGGGATATGTAAGTGTTCTGCTATTAGCAATCATAGACCCCTTTGGCAGGCACACACAGGGTTAAATCTAGCAGCAAACCCGGATAGCTGCCTGTGGCTGGAGGAGGGGGGAAAGGGAGGGGGAAAGGGAGGGGGGGAAGAGGCAGAGACGCTAGCACGCCCCTCAATTCAACTCCCATTCACAGACAGAGGCTGAAAGCTATTAATGAGACAACTCCTTTAATCCTGTTGAGATCCTATAATAAATACTGACAAGGCCTATGCAGCTGTGGCCTCCCAGAAACACATTTCTATGGAAGAATGGTTCAAAATTCCTCCTTACAGTAAGGGTTCACATACATTTTCTCCATGTGTGCTTTCAGTAATCCAACATGATCAAAGACTGTCTGAAAATAAGTTCCTGAGGCCTGGCTGGGCAGGTGAGAGGGAGAGGGAATACATACGAGCAAAAATGTGCAACTCCACTATCCCCACCACAGACAACGTTACGGTAATGCTGCATTACTGGCCACCACTAGAAGCACACAGAGAAAAGAGATCTCTTGAAGTTGAAGGTGCAAAAAAAAAGCCTGTATTAGGTAAAGCATGCATTTTGAAAATTGCTTACTATACAGTCATTGACCCTTCCAACAGCACTTGCTGATATAGGAATACACTTTTAAGCCACAAAAGTTTTTTTCTACAATGAACGCTTCTATTTACCCATTGCAAGTTCTTTATTCTGTCTTCTTTTTTCAGCACGTTCTTTGGCATCTTTTTCCAAAACAGCGATGAAGCTATCTAGCAGAACAAATAAGAAAGAAATAATAATGTGTGTGCACATCAAAACAGTATTTCATGAAAAGTTAGTGTTCATGCAAGCGGATGTTTAACGGATGTGTGTTGTATGGATTCATAATACACACCATATCCTGATATAATCATATAAAGTACCTTTATCTACTTTTATACATGGAAGGTATAGGTTTTGCAAAGTTTAGTGTGACCATGATATCAGGGCTTTTTCATGTTATCCTGCTTTTATCTCAACACAAAAGGAATTGAAAAACATTGAAAAAGATTAGATAATATTCTGTGCTGTGATATTATGGTGCATTATCTGTCACGTTTACTTCTGCTTCATCTGATCAGGACAGGTTTTTCTCCCAGATTCTGTAGGAATCTGCAAGGATTAAATAATAGTATGACCCAATATTTTTCCCATTAGATAAAAGTGTTGAGGATTGCCCACAGCAGAAAATCGATAGCATTTCCTCAATGCACAGTGACAAATTTGCAGCAAATCACATGGAATTTGGTGCAGATTTGCCCTTGTGAATTATCATAATGTAAAATAGAGGAAGTTCAATATGTTAAAAATCTACAACAGAATCTACAATAATAAATTTACATTGCAGATTTGTTGCAGATAACTTCAACAGGGAAAATCTGCAACAGAGTATTTGCTAAATTTAACACCAATACCACAGGTCAATTTGTGTGTGAATTTCATGTGAATCTTTTCTGCAGCTGGAAGAGAAGATCTTAAAATCCCATTTACTCTGCTGCTACTGTAATGGAGGATTTTCCCAAAAATCTGCAGCATATCTGTTCCATGTACATTTACCATTATGGATGTATTCTCCCCTAAAGTTATTGTTTCTTGGAAAATCTGCAGTGAGTTGCAGGGGTTCATATCCTTTGAACTGTCTCTAATTTTTAAACATTACAGCCAACACAAAGTAGCAAGTATTTGTGAAGTTTAAAGAAAATGTATGGCGTGTATATTCAGCCGCCTCAGTCAATACTTTTGAGGATCAACTTTAACTGCAATGAAAACTTAAAATCTGTTAGGGGGTGTTTCTACAAGTTTTGTGCATCTAGAGGCTGGAATTTTTGCCCATTGCTCTTTGCACAATAGCTCTAGCTCTGTCAGATTGGTTAGCAAGCATTTGTGAACAGCAATTTACAAGTCATGCCACAGATTCTCCATGGGATTTAGGTATGGACTGTGACTCGTCCAATTTAAAACATGAATATTCTTTAAACCATTCCATTGTAGCTTACACTATATGTTTTGGGACGTTGTCCTGCTGAAAGGTAAACCTTTGCCCCAGTCTCAAGTCTTTTGCAGCCTCTAACAGTTTTGTTTCTCCAGGATTACCCGGTACTTAGCTCCAGCCTGTGGACTGCTTCTCTCATGAGTGCGTGTCTTGTCTTGGCTGTCAGTTTAGGTGGACAGCCATGTCTTGGTATGGTAGCAGTTGTGCCATACTCCTTCCATTTACAGATGATGGATTGAACAGTGCTCCGTGAGATGTTCAGGGTCTGGCATATTTTTTTTAAAACCTAATCCTGCAATACACTTTTTCACAACTTTATCCCTGACCTGTCTGATGCGTTTCTTGGTTTTCATGATGCTATTCTATAACAAACCTCTGAGGCCAGTTAGTTAGTTAGGTCTATCAGTGTACAGGGGGATGAATGCATATGCATGCCACACTTTTCCGTTTTTTAATTTGCAAACATTTAGAAAAGCAGGTATGATTTTCTTACACTTCACGGATACTATTTCGTATTGCTCCATCTCATAAAATATCAGCGCAACTCACTGTATTTTGTCACTGTAAAACCTACTTTTCAAATTGCAATCTATGAATAGTTGACTAATAATGTATGATATACAAAGCATGTACCATATAATGATTAGAGCAATTGTTTATTGTATTTACCAAGCACAAACTGTATGGCAATTGTCATTAAGTGTTCTATTCAGTATTAGGAAAAAAAAATTTGCTACTTTTTTTGAAACAGAACCATCCCCATGGAGAAGAGTGAATGCAGCTAAACTGCAATATCAGACAAAACTCATGGGCAAGACTGATGGATTCTGGAAAAAAAAAACAGTCAAGCCTTCTTTCTAGTCCTAGATAATTCCTTTGTAGCGTACTATCAGACAAGTGTTCTTACCTTGACTCATCTCAGACTTCTTGATTGCATATAAGGAAAGGACCAAGAAAGAAAGATACAGAAAAAATTTCAGTGAATACACATATCATTGCAAACATGTCTAAGTATGTTATAAATACTGCTGATTTACACTTATTTCTATACATGTAGCACTATTTTGACCTTGCTGTATCCGGCTCTGACGCATTTCAGCTTTGATTACAATTCATCAAGCAATCAGAGCTGCATTCATGGCAGTGGCTGCCCTCGGTGTTGTACACTAATTCAGCCTAAACAAGCGTTTGTGAACCGCACATGCTTATAATAACATATCACTTAACACTGTAACATTCCCTACATTCCTGATGTTATTGTGAAATTCTGTAGGTGGCTAGGAGAAGTAAAGATGAGTGATGTATGATAACATTTATTACAGCGCACCACAGGTATGGTGTTATTAATCTTAAAATAGTAAAAAAAAAAGTCTACACAGGGATTGCCTTGAATTCCCTAACAAAGTTACATACTGCCACTTACAGTAGACAGTAGACATACTGTAGCTTACAGTAGACAAGTGGACTAACAAGTAAGAAGCAGACTATAGACTGCCGTGAAACAGGTTATTACAATAATAATAGTCAAATTAAAATGTCAACGCCTAACCCACTGTTTTGTGACAATTATGTACTGTCATAGGTACAACATGAAGCTTCTGGGTCCCAGTGCAAGATTTGTAACAGAACCCCCCTGGCACTTGAGCCTGGTTACAACTTTCTCTCCACCACCATAACTATGTCCCTGGAGCCTATAATCTGCTGCTAAACCGCAAACATAATAGACATTAATTTGTCACATGTATAGCGTGATAAAAATAATACTGAGTGAAAACTGGTGACTATACATAATTTTATTGCATAAATAATATAATACCACCAGGTGTGCCCAAATTCCCTTTTCAAAAAATCACTTTAGTGCCAAAGTGCCTGTAAGGCTACTAGTAGGTACAGTAGGTACCAGGTGTGCCCAAATTCCCTTTTCAATAATTCACTTTAGTGCCAAAGTACCTGTAAGGCTACTAGTAGGTACAGGTGGTACAGTAGGTACCAGGTGTGCCCAAATTCCCTTTTCAATAATTCACTTTAGTGCCAAAGTACCTGTAAGGCTATTATTAGGTACAGGTGGTACAGTAGGTACCAGGTGTGCCCAAATTCCCTTTTCAATAATTCACTTTAGTGCCAATGTACCTGTAAGGCTACTAGTAGGTAAATTGACTGTGATATTTTGTCCGTTTATAAGATCATCCTAAATATTAACCCAAAATTAATAACATGACGCCCTTGCCCCTAGATCTCATAACAGCCACATGTCTACCATAATAGTCATAGCAAAGTAACCCAAAAACAGTGAGTGCCACAGGATACCTATAAAAGTGATAGAGTATCCCCATAGCAGTGACAGCAAAAGGACCATTCAAGTATAGTAACACAGAACCTTCAAGATTTGATAACCACTGGGCACCCACAACAATGATAATGAAAAATCATCTTGAGCGTTACTGTAATGATAGACACGGGGTATGTAGATCCTCTGGGCCACCACGAGCAACGTAGTATCAGGCCATGCCAGGTAGCGGGGTCTAAGAACCCATGGTCTTCACTGGAGCCCGCCGCAAGGCCAGATGGACTTAGCTGCGGGGAAGCCCTGGGTCGCTGCCCCTGACATGGCTATTCGCAGTGACAGCTGAAGTGCCAGATGTAGAACAACGGTACAGGCAGAGGTGATGGGTCAAGGCAGGTGCAAGCATAGACTGTAGCAGAGTTCCAGACAGGTAGCAGACTGGGGTAGCGGCAGGTATCAGCAGTACGGACAAATGTAGGTAACTCTGGAAAAAGGATGTCAGTAATGCAGATACCAGGACAGCAAACAGAGGTCAGGAGCAATGTAGGAACATCAACAAACTGACATCAGAGCAGAGGCAGGAAGTTCCTTAAGTCCCAGATGGTCAAAGGTCATTGGCCAAGTAATTGGCTTACTGTCTCTTTAAACTTCGGCGAGTGAGCCGAAGGGAGGATGTGTGCGCGCATGGCATGCCAACAGGAGTGAGAACTGGTGAGTACACAAAGGCAGCGTGGACAGGAGTCACAGGAGAGACACGGCCATATCGCCTGTCTGTAGCAGGGACCGTGGCATGGACCATGGCAGTTGCCATCTTGGGAGAATAATGTAACCACTGTGACGGAGGGCCTGTGGATAGATGCAGGGACAGAGCAGTAAGTGCAGTTCCACTTTGGATGTCACTAATTGTGGGCTCCCCAAGGGACACCAGGACATAATCATGGGCAGCCCATAGACATGAAAAGAATATTTGGCCTACATTTGCCCTATTTGCTGGCAGCATGAGCAAAAGTGTGATAAACTGTACTTTTATATCCAGAACAGAAACCATGTATCGCCGGGACATAAAGCAAACAATAATCCAACATAGGACCATGATTGTTCTGTTAATCTCTATGGGCCGGCCTTGGACACCTAATGTAGAGAAAGATGAGCTGTGAACCCACCTTTGGCTGCAAAAATTGCATAACAAAAAAAACATAAAAGTCACTGCTAAAAATACACTATGGGCGACATGTATGATTTTTGGCATCCAGACACCAATTTTATTGCGTGCATTAGTAGCGTAGAATGCGCTATGAACCTGTTCTAATGCAGGTCATAGATTTAATGCTTTATAGATACAAAACAACAATTCAAGGTCAAGTGAACCACTTTTAAATTGTTCTACCTGTTCCAGCAGTAATGGGCCTGGTTTTGTTGTACTAAAGTCATAAATGTGTAGAATACTACAGTTGTAGTGCGACACACCTCCAAAACACCCACACATCTTAGGCACGTTACAAAGTGCCGTGGGTGCTTTATAATGCACCTTATTTTGAAGTGCGTCTGCACGTACATTGAGCGCACAGGATTGCGCCAGTTTTTGGGCTGAAAGGACGCCAGACTACTGGCGCAGCCCCATACATACATGTCGCCCTATGAGTGCTATCACTGTGATGTTTTATAAAACATGAATAGATACTAAGGGCAACATGTATGTATTTTGGCACCCAGACGACAATTTTTTTAATGCATTTGTAGCGTAGAATGTGTCTGAATTTATGAACCTGTTCTACTGCGGCTCGTAGATTAGGCGCTTTCTAGCTATAAAACGAAAACTCAGGCTTAGGTAAACCATTTTTAACTTGGTCTGCCAGTTCCAGCAGTAATGCTCACAGTTTTGCCATCCTCCCGTCATAAATGTGTAGAATCATACGGTTGTGGTGCGACACGCCTCCAGAACACCTCCTGATCTCAGATGCATTAAAAAGTGCCACAGGCGCCACGTAATGTGCCTAATTTTGGAGTGCTATTCAAAAAGAGAGTATCAGCAAGCAAATCGAGATAAATAAAAAACTAGAAAAAATGAGTGCACGCCAAGGACCAGGATCAAGGTCTACAATGAATCTCAAAAAATGCAGAGAGGCAGCACTTCAAAAAAAAATGAGGAAGTTTATTCACCCAACAGCAGCAACGTTTCGGCTCTGAACAAAGAAAGGCTCTGTTCAGAGCCGAAACGTTGCTAATTTTGGATTATAAATCTAGAGAACAGGGCTGAAAGTACGCCAAACTACTAGCGCAGCCCCGTACATTCATATCGCCCTAAGGGCAACATGTATCAATGGGTCACTTTCAGTGTTCTGCTGTGAAGTGAGGCAATAGAGAGTGGTGCGCCTGTTTTCTTAATGTGTGGTGCGTCATACAACCAAGTTTGGCGCACAAGATGTGGGAGCCTGGTGGGGGTGTGTCGCACCAGATTGGTAGGATTAGACATATTTATGAATGTGGAACGCCAAAAGTAGGCGCATAACTGTCAGAACAGCCAGACCAAGTTAAAAGTGGTCTAACTAACTGAGCCCAAAGTTGACATAGTAGAACTAGATTTGCAATTAGGACAAAAAATATCAATTATTTAACACTTATACCAGTAAAATAATAAAAAGTAATTTATAATAGTTTTCAAAGTATATAAAAATTTTATAATATAAAATTACTATTAAATTATATAATGTCCCAAAAATATATAATATTATCCTATAAAATGTATTAAAAATTAATATAATCTAAAACTAATATTACTAGAGATGGGCGAATCGATTCTAACGAAGTGGAATTCGTTTAGAATTTCAGGAAAACTTCGGTTCGGAACGAAGTCAAACTTTGGGGTACTTCGGGTAAACGAAGTGTGCTTTTGATTGATAAAATGGCTGCGAACACATGGCGCTACATGGGGCAAAGCACTCTGGGAGGAAAAAGGCATAGCCTGCATGACAAAGTGCAGAGGGGAAGCCAATTTAGAGGGCCCCCGGGATTCTGTGTGTCCCCCCCCGCCCTATAAAAAGTCCCGGGGGGGCCCAAAAGCTGGGGGGCTCACACTCCCTCAAATGAAATGAACATGGAAAAGGGGCCTGCCGCGGCGGATGCTCTTACTGAAGAAATTTGGAAATTTTTTTTTTTTAGCGATTTCCCGTGGGGTGTCCCCCCAAACTTGTCTCAAAAGATTTTTCACTTAAAAAATTTTTTAATTTTTTAATTTTTTTTGGGGGATTGGAAACTGAAATCCATTTGCGACCACTTTCCAAAATGCCCTATCCTTCAATATCCCAAATGGGATCTAAACCAGTTTTCCCGTTTTAATTTTTAATTTTTAAAAAACACGTTTTTTAAAAATAAAAAATACCACTTTCCCTTTTTGGGCCCGCCCCAATTTCCCATTGCGCAAATTTTTCATCCAGGGTTTTTTAAGCCCTTGTTTTTCTGGTGGGCTGACCCCCCAAAAAACCGTTTTTTTCAACCCGGGAAAAAAAATATACATTTTTTTCCCGTAAACCTAATTTTACAAAAAAAGGGTTTAAATTTTTCCCAAATGTATCTCTTGTTTGTTGGGGTAAAAAAAAACACCCCAATTGTAAACCCCCTACAAAGCCCAAAATAATTTTTTTGGGGGTAATTTTTTTGGCGCAAAAATTTTTTAAAAAAGGGGGTTTAAAAATTAAAACATTGGTTTTTTCCCCGGGTGCTCCCCAAGAAAAAACCCTCCCCCTTTTTTTAAAGGGCCCAAAAAAAAAAAAAATTTTTTTCCCGTAGGCCCTAAATTTACAAGCAAAGGTTTTAAATTTCAACTGTAAACCCTTTTTTTTGTGTGGGCCTAGAAACCCCCGCAATTTTAACCCCGCTAAAAACTACTAGTTTTTTGCGGCCCAAAATTTTTTTGGGGGCAATTTACATCCAGGGGTTTTTAAATTTAAACCCCCTTTTTTTGCTGGTGTGGGGTAAAAAAAAAAAAAACCCCCTTCCTTTTTCAAAGCCCCAAAATAAAATAAAAATTTTTTTTGACCTAAAACACAAGCAAAAAGGGTTAAAAAACAACTTTTATCTCTTTGTTTTGGGGGGCCCTAAAAAAAAACACCCCAAATTTTTAACATGCTAAAAAAAGCTACCATTTTGGGGCGGTCTTTTTTTTTTGGGCCCCAAATTTAAAATCCAGGGGTTTTAAATTTAACGTTATTTTGCTGGGTGCTGAAAAAAAAAAAACCGTCCCTTTTTTAACCCTTAAAAAAATAAAAATTTTTTTCCCGAGCCTAATTCACCCAAACAAAGGTTTTAAATTTCAACTGTTAAACTCTTTTTTGTTTTGGGGGTAAAAAAAACGCAATTGTTTTAAAACCTACAAAGCTACTAAATTTTTTTTCGGGTCAATTTTTTTTGCGCCCAAATTTTCATCCAGGGGTTTTAAATTTAAACGGTTTTTTGCTGGGGTGCTGACAAAAAAAACCCCTCTTTTTTTTTCCAACGCCAAAAAATAAAAAATTTTTCCTGTGCCTAATTCATGTCCGGAAAGGTTAAATTTAAACCCCGTTTGTTTCTTTTACCCTTTAGTTTAAAAAAAAAAAAGTTTTTGTTTTTAAAAGCACATACAAGTTAAAATTTTTTTCCGGCCCCTTTTGGGGGAAGCGCAATTTTTTATCCAAGGGTTTTCCCAAAAAACCTTTTTTACTGGGTTTCCAAATTTTTAGTCCCAAAAAAGGGTGTAAAATTTTTTCAAAAAACAAAATTTTCATCAAACAAAAAGTTTTCCTTTTACATTTTTGAACAAAAAGTATGCAACAGAGAAGGGGGGCAGGGGTCTTGGGACCTGCCCAAAATGGCATTGGGGGGAAAAAACATTTTCCCGGGAAAAGGCCCCCCGGGGCGCAGCACAGCAAGGGGACGTCCCCAGCAGGGGTTTACTCGGTGGAAAGGGCCAAAAAGTGGGCCCCCGTCCAAACCCAGCGGCCGTTTTTGTTTTTTCAGAAAACCCCAAAGGGTTTTTTTTGAAATTTTTTTTACCTAGGGCCCTTTCCCTTCCCCCCAGAAAAGACACTTACAACCCCAGCCAAGAAATCCGGGGGGAACCTCAGACCCCAACCCCCAAAATTTTTCATGGCCCCGGGAGCGGGGCCCGCGGGCCCCCAAACCTTTTCCTCCCCCCGCCCCTGTCCCCCCCTTTCCCGGGTTTTCCCCCCAGCCCGAGAAATCTCCCATGTGGGCTGGGCCCCCAAACGCTTAAATAAAAGCGGGGGAGAACAAAATTTGAGGAAAAACCCCCCCCCCCCCCCCAGCAGCTACTTGGCAAAACGAAGAAATGGGGGCCCCAAAAACCCCCTGCCTTTTTTTTTGCAGTAGGCGGGAAAGTAAAAAGATGTGGAAGTGGCAGGGAAGGGCATGTTTTGGGGATTTCCCCCCCTCGGGATACCCCAAAACCGGTGGAGGGGACAGCAGTTTTACCCATGAAACACAAAATTTTAATAAAAAAAAGTAGCCGACCGCAATTGGAGCCCCGGGGGGGGGGCCCCAAGGGGGTTATCCCTCGTCAGGAAAAAGAGGGCCCGTCAACCCCCTTTCCCCGTCCCGGCAGCAAAACGCAGCCGCAAGTTGGGTTCCCCTAAAAAGGCCCGGGGGGGAGCCCCGCAGGATAAACAACAGTGTGAGGTCCCCGGGGCCAAGCGGCCATGGGGTTAAAAAACCCCCCTTCCCCAGGTCGAAGAAAATACCAAAACCCCCAGGGGCCAGCAAGGCAGCGGCGGGAGTAGTCCCCCTCAGTGCGGGGGCGTTTGGGGGGTAAAAAACCAATACTCCCCGGGGGGTGGGCAGTTCTTTGCTTAAAACAAACCCGAAGGGAAACCGAATAGGGTATATGTAAAAAATCGTGGGCAAAAGTGGAAAACCCTGGCCCCCGGAGCCTAACGTTGGGACCACGGCCCCGGGGTCAAAAACAAAAGCCCGCGTCCCCCCATTTCCCCTTTGGCCCCGGGGGAAACGTTTGGGTCAATGTGGTGGTCCATCCTCCCCCCCGCAAACAAAAAAGAGCACACAGCGCCCAGTGGGCACCCCATGCCCAAAATTTCAGCCAGTTCCCAAGGCTTTCCCCCACCTTTTGCAAAAAGGGAGGGGTTTCTCTTTTTAAAAATCATCTCCCGGTCCCCGAGCCCTCCCTCGCTACCTCAAAGGCCCCCCCCAGTCCCCTTCACGAAAAGGGGATTGCAAAGGAACCCAAAAGTAAAGGGGTCCAACCATTTCCCAAGGGGGCAGCGCCCGACCGGCTCCTTCCCAAGTTTTTTGGTATTTTTCCCCCGTCCCCCCCTTCCAAATGGGGGGGAAATTCCCGGGACCCCTTCAGGAAGAACAATGGCTTTTTGCCGAAACCCGAGAAGGGGAGTTTTTTAAACCCCTAAAATTTTTTTTTTCCAAAAAGGCAAATACCCCGCACTTTTATAAAAAAATGGAAGAAAAAAGAAATGGGGGCAACCCCTTGAGCTTATCGGTTTTTTTTCCAAGGTGCCAACCGGGCAGCGCCAACCCTTTTGGGGGCCCGTAAAAACGGTCCCCGGCCAGTAAGTTCCCCCCTTAAAGGGGCCCCCTGGGTTTAATGTTTTCTTCCAGCCCCGGCCCACCAAAAAACTTGGACAGGGACCCCGCTTTTCCCCCTCCCCCGTTTTTCAAAAATGGTTTTGGGACCCCGCGGCCCAATTTTCCGCCCCCCCTTTCCAAAACCACCACCAATCTTTAAAACCCCCCACAAGTACTTCTTCCCTCATACCCCAAGTGTAGGGGACAGCGGTTCACGCAGTTTTTACACCTGGCTTGCCCCCGGCGAACGAATCACCCCAGGGGAGAAAAAGCTTTCCCCGCATGCAGCCCCAAAAAAAACGATTGTGGGCTTTCTCCCGCCCAACTGCAAAAACGGAAAACCCCCGGGGGGAAAAAGGACAATGGGAAAAGGAAAAAAGGTGTCCCCCCCTGCCCCGAGGAAGGGGTTTGGGCCCCCCTGGGGCCCCCCCCCTGGCGCCCCCGGTTGTTTTTAATTTTGGTTGTGAAAAGGTTTTCCCGAATTTCCACCATCATTCAAAAAACATTCTGAAAAAAAGGGGCCCAAAAAACGGGGATGCACCCTTTTTCCATTTTTTACAAAGCCAGGAAAAACCCTCCTTCCCAGTTTGGGGAGCGGCAGAAAAGGCCTTTCCCCCAAACACCAAATCCCATATTTCGATTTTCCACCCGCTGGAATCCCGCCTGCCACATGTTGGGCCCCACTGTAAACAGAGAAAGGCCATTAAAAGATATTTTGAAAGAAACCCCCGCAGAAAAGAAGTACTTTCCCCCGTGGGAACTTTTTAATTTTCAGCCAGTGGGCAGCTCATGCCCCTGGGGAAAAAAAAAACCTTTCCTTTTGTTGAAAGGGCCCTTCAGGGGGCGACGTTTTTTTTTGTCCCCGCCAAAGGGCCCACGGGATGAATAACGGGCATTCCCACTGCTTCATTTCCCGGAAAAGAAGCTGGGAAAAAACGTTTTGGGAAGGGGGGCCCGGGGGGGGACTGGGGACTACATTCCCCTGGCCACCCGAGTCCCGGGGGAAAATGAAAGGGAAAGGGGGAGGAGGGGACAATTTGGAAAACAAAAAGCAATTTTCCCCGGTGAAATGAATTGGATTTTCCCAAACCCGGTGAAAAAGAAAAGGGGGAAAAGGAAAAAAGCCCGGAGGAGGTGGAAAAGGAAAGAGGAAGATAGGCCCGAAAGGGGCCCCCCAAGCCCCCCGGGCAGTATAAAGTGGAAATGGGGGCCCGGGAGCCCCCCCCCGAGTCACCTTTTTGCAAATGGCCCCCCCAGCATGCTTATTTTTCCGGGGAATGGGCAGCCAATAGGGCCAAACATCCCCCGGGAAAAGGGAACTTTTGGGTCTTTTCCCCCCATTTTGGACCCCGCTAACCGGTTTCCCAAAATAGGGGCCTTTTTTCCCCCGCAAATTTTAGAGGAAGACAAAAAATCAAATTTCTATAGGGAAATCCCCCCGTAATCCTTTGGGCCCCTGCCTATGTGCGGGGAAAACGTCCCTCCTCTGACAAGTCCCGACCGGGGGGTTTTTTCCCCCAGCGCTCCCCCGAACTACTGCCGCGGCTGGGGGGGGAAAAGGGGGGGGGGTTTGGGGGCAGTACCCCGCCCCCATCAGTAGTTTAAAACCCAAGTCTGGAGTCCCCTGATGACACTTTCCCCACCCCCCTAGTGAGGAGGGCAGTCCCCAGCCCGACAGCAAACAGGAAAAACCCGGAAAACAAGACCTGGCCAACAGGGGGTGGGCCCACGGGGCACACTCGCCACCTCAGTTAGAAAAATTTCCCCTGGGCTAAATGGGCAGCCAAACCCGGAATTTTGGGGGCCCCCAAACTTTTTCCCGAGTTTTTTCGGGGGAAAAAGCCCGTTCCTGCCCCCGGCCCCGTAGTTTGGGGGGGGCATCAGAGCGGGGGTTTTAAAAGCGGGGGGGCCTCCGGGTTTCCCCAAGGGGGAACCCGCTTGTCCACGGAAATTTTGGAAAACCCACTGACCTTTTTCAAGATGAATCAGGCAAGGAAACCCGGGCCCGGAAATTTTTTCCCCAAAAACCAAAGCCTTAGGGCAGTCCCCCGGGTTCAAACTAAAAAGCCTCCCCCACTATTCTGATGCCGCCAACCCCCCCCTGAAGCCCCCACATCTGCCCCGCCATTTTTTCCATCTGCCTACCCCCCCTTTACCAGGGACGGTTTGCCCCCCCACCTCAAAAACTCCCCTCCTTGGGGCCACTCCCATGACCCAAAAGCGCTGCTTCCTTTTTTGCCGGGGGAAAAAACCCCCCCACCCGTGGGCCCTTGTGCCACGTCACCTCATGCTGCGCTTTTTTGGGTTTCTGCCCCTGTCCCCCCCCAAAATGTTTCAAAAATTCCACTGCCTGGGCCTCATGCTGGGTCCCCCGCCGTGACCTCCGCCCTCATCATTGTTCCCCCTTTTTGGGGGGCTTCCTCCCCGTTTTTTTTCCCCCCTTTCCCGAAAAGCCCAAATTTTGCCCCCCTCCCCTGACCCAGCCCCGGGTGCTGGGGACCCCCCGCCTGCCCCCCCAACTGTTTCCCTTGTCCACTGGGCCCGATTTTTATGCCCGCGCCGGGCCCGGGGGGGACCCGCTCTCAATTCCCCTTTTACCATTCCCGTGGGTTCCTCCTGTTTTTTTCCCCCTCCAAATGTCCCCCTTGTGGCCACTGCCTAAACCATGCCGCTGCCCGTCGTGACCTTCACACGTGGGTTAAATTTGCCAACCCCCTGGGGGCCCAATACTGGGTTTTTCCGCCTCCAAATGTTCCCTTTTTGCCAAATGCCCTTTAACTCCCCTCTTTGCCCGGCCCCTTTTACCCCCCTACACTTTGTGGGTTGTGCCACCCCCTGTGGCCCAATACTGGGTTTTTCCCCCCCTCCAGAATGGGCATTTTTGCCCCTTCCGATCTTCCCTACTGCTGCCCCCCCGGAAACCCCCCACCCCCGGGGAATTTTTTGGCCCCTCTTGGGGCCCCAATACGTTTTAGCCCCCCTCCAGAAAGTCATTGGCCACTGCCTGAAACTCAAATGCCCGCCCGGGGCCGTGAAACCCCACACTTTGGGGAATTTTTTCCACCTGTGGCCCCCAAAACGTTTTTCCGCCCCCCAAAATGTCCCTTTTCCAAATGGCCCCGATCTCATACTGCGCCGCCGTGACCTCCACACTGTGGATTGTGCCACCTGTGGCCTAATTTATTTTTAAAGCCCCTCCAGAATGTTCCATTGTGCCACTGCCCTGACCCATACTGCTGCGCCTTGACCTCCACACTGTGTGATTGTGCCACTCTGTGCCCTAATACTGTATAGCCGCCTCCAGAATGTCATTGTGCCACTGCCTGACCTCATACTGCTGCCGCCGTGACCTCCGCTCTCAGTCATTGTGCCACTCTGTGTGCTTTCCTCGTGTTTTGCCACCTCCAGAATGTCATTGTGCCACTGCCTGACCTCATGCTGCGGTGTCTGCCGCCGTCACCTCCACACTCTGTCACTAATGTTGCCACCTGAGCTCTCAGCTTGTTTTTTTCCAGCTTTCGCTGGCATGACTTTATCAGGCTACATTCCCGCTTGAGTTTTTTGGTCAGTTTTGCCCCTTAAGTGCCCAGGAATTTATAGTGAAGCGATTCTAAGAGCGGGCGGCAGTCATCTGCGTGTCATACTAAAACACAACATTGTATGAAGCCCCAACCAAGCTCCCTCTGCATATTTAAGCATGGCACAACGTTCTACAGCACCCTGCAGGCTCTGTGCAGCCTGGAAATAGCTGCTTTTTAACGCGATTCGTGCCGAAGTAATTCGGAACGAAACAAATTTTGTCGGAAAATTCGGCGAAGTGACCGAATCTAATTTTTGAGAAATTCGCCCATCTCTAAATATTACATTAAATAATATGAATTAATTAAACCAATACAGCCTGTTCTCAATCTGAGTTATTGTAACATTATCAGTGATTTCAAACACATTACAGCAGACTAGAAGTAAAAGAAAAGCTGTTAGAATAGCATGTCAATGAACAATAACTACTGCATGAAAGTGATCTTGCATGTTGCACCACAAGTCTCAGTGCTGGCTATTGCTGTTGTGTCGAATAAAGGCTGACCCACTGACCTACATGAAAATTAATGTACAATATAAAAGTACCGAAAAAGGATTTTGTAAGACTTTCATTATAAAAAAAAAAAAAAAAAAAAAATCCTAGCAAAATTTCATTTTTAACAATACTTTTTACATTAGAAAAGCAACTCAATGAACTGCTTTAACTCTATAGAGAAGAACAGAAGCTCCTAAACATCAATCATGCTGTTAAACGTTTCTCTTTCTGCTACGTCACAATGCTCTCCCTCTGTCAATCTCAGTTTGTGATTAGAATGTTGCAAGAGAGAAGTAGCTATTACTGTCAATCATAGTTACATTTGTATTCTATTACTTCTCTTCTCTATAGAGACTACTGCAAATCATTGACTTGATTTTCAGATGAAAAATTATTTATGTTAATGTTTTAATCAGACGGTCATCAGCCTTTATTCTACTTAGGACAATAGCCGGCACACCACAGATCTCGCTGGGACAAACAAACAAGATCATTACCATAGTTTCTATCCACTGACATGCTATTCTAATGGCTTTTCTTTTATTTCTAGCCTGATGTGATGTGTTTGTAATCATTGGTAATACTATAAGAACAGAATTTATGGGAGATGCTGAATTGCTTTTCTAATTTTATATTATTAAAAATACAATATATGATTTAATATTATTTGTATATTATTTAATTGTAAATTTATATTTTTTTCTGATTTAGTTGGACATTAATTTTATATTATATAATTTTAAAATAATTTTATATTATTGGGAAATTAATTTATTGAATACAATTTTATAATTAACATCAGTAAGCATGGCCCTAGCTGTCAGGAATTCTGTGGAGTATTTGCTGGCACACTTTCCATTGTGCTTACTATGCGGCACAGATAGGCTTATCGCCAGAAATATCCTGCGCTCAACCTTCGATGCGCCAAATGTATGAACTGCAGTGTAACAGGTTTATAAGTAGGCCGTGTTCACACGGCTTATTCCCGACGGATTTGTGAGCCGTATTGAGCTCACAAATCCGCCGTGAATAAGGGGCGGGACAGGGCGGGGCTGGAGCGCGCGCGGGGGCGCCGCTCCCGGCCCCATAGACAATGCATTGTTTACGGCGCGTACGCGCCGTAAATAATGTGCATGTCACTTTCTCCCCCCGCGGCGGATTCGCCGAGCAGGGAGGAGCGACGGAATCCACTGTTCTCTATGAGAGCAGTGGATTACCGTATTGACAGGGACGGATTGGCGCCGTATTGCAGCGCAAATCCGGCGCGGAGTACGGCGCCAATCCGTGCCCAAATAAGCCATGTGAACGAGGCCTTACTGTTGCATTCTACGCTGCTCTAAAGCTATTTAGAACTACCGTGTCTGTGCCTACTTCATAAATGTCCTGCGAACAGAGAAAAAATAAGTCATATATAAAGCTTGAAAGCACAATGTAAAATACAATCTGAAAAAAAATTAATAATTTTTTTTGACACTATACAAAAAAAAAATCATTAAAAAAAGGCTCAAAATCCATGAAACACCTGGTCAATATGCAAGCTAGGGAGACACCTATTCCAAGCACAAATATAATATCCATAATAAGAAAGATCGATATCACAATAGCCAATAAGTTTAAAGGGAAAAACAATGTAATTGATAATAATAATACATTTTTCTAATAAGTGCAGAACAATGCTGCAGGGCTGTAACGTGCACAGTTTTTTATTCCCAATATCTGCCCTGTGGTAAGGGTCCTGCAATTAGTTGACAAATGAGCAAATACTCGTTCCAAGGGCTCTCAAAAATTTTTTATCCCGAGCTAAAAATCATTGTTTGTTGGCAGTGTTTCTTCCTATGTAAACAAGGGATGTGCTGCCAACAATAATAAGCGTGAAATGCCATAATTTTAAAAAAATTTAAACAAGCTATAATAAATTTATAACCGCTCCCTGCCCCCCAAAAAAGGGGCAATTTAGAAACTTCTTTTGAGAAGTGCCTATTGACATCTAATCCCCTTTAGGGCCCTTTTGTCCCCCTGTGTACGGCATCTTATGGGGGGAGAAAAGGGGCAGAAAAAAAATATTATTTTGGGATATAAAAAATTAGAGTGGCGAATTGATTCTAACGAAGGGGAATTTTCTTTAGAAATTTCGGGAAAACTTGGGTTCGGAACAAGTCGAATTTTGGGGGTTACTTCGGTAAAACGAAGTGGGCTTTTCATTGAAAAAAAAATGGCTGCGAGCACATGGCCTACATGGGGCAAAGCACTCTGGGAGGAAAAAGGGGCAAGCCTGCTTGACATGGCAGAAATAAAAGCCAATCAAGCCCGGCGGATTCTGTAAACGAAAACCGCACTAAATAAGACCGGCGCCCCGCTGGGAGTCACACCCCCTTTCCCACGTCCCTAAACAGGGAAGGGTGCTGCGGGTGATAGCGCTTTCTGAAGAATGATTTTTATACAGCAAATTTCTGTGGGGTGTCCCCCGCTTGCTCGAGACTTTTCCTAAAGGGTCTTTTTCTTTTTTTTTTTTTTGGGGTTTTGGGATCGAAATCCAGTTTTGGCGCCCCACGCAGCTGCTTATACATTCCAAAAACCAAAGTGGGATCTAACCAGTTCCGTTTGTTTTTAAATTTAAAGAAACAGCGTTTTACAAAACAAATACCTTTCTTTTTTGGCGTTTGAATTCTTTTCCCAAATTTTTACTTTCCGGGGGGTTTAAATTAAGGGGGTTTTTTTTGCTGGGGCGGAAAAAAAAAAACCCCTTTTTTTTAAACCCGCCAAAAAATATATAATTTTTTTGGAAAGCCAAAATTCAAAAAAAAAGGGCCTAATTACAACGGGACTCTTGTTTTTGTGGCGTAAAAAACAGGGCTTTTTGTAAACCTACGAGTTTGTGCGGCCAATTTTTTGGCGAAATTTTAAACAATCCGGGGGGTTAAATTTAAGCGTTGTTTTGTTTGGTGGCTACAAAAATTAAACCGTTTTTTAAACCCAAATATATTTTTTTTTTTTTGGAAAGCCAAAATTCAAAAGAAAAAAGGCAATTACAACTGAAATCTCTTGTTGTTGTGGCGTGAAAACACACGAAATTTTTAAACCCCCGCTACTAAGTTTTGCCGGCTCAATTTTTTTGGCGCAATTTTACACCCGGGGGGTTTTAAAATTTAAGCTTTGTTTTGCTGCTTTCAGACAAAAAAAAAACCGTTTTTTTTTTAAAAACCCCAAATATATTTTTTTTTTTTTTTTGGTACCAAATTTCCCAACAAGAAAAGGCAAAATTACAACTGAAATCTTTTTTTGGTTGGGGGGTTTTTTGGGCGTAAAAAACACGAAATTGAAAACCGCTACTATTTTTGTGCGGCCAATTTTTTGGGCAAAATTTTTTACATCCGGGGGGGTTAATTAAGCGTTGTTTTGCGGGTGTGCTGACAAAAAAAAACCGTCTTTTTCAACGCCAAATAAAAATATTTTTTTTTTTGGTAGCCTAATTCACAAGAAAAGGGCTAATTACAACTGAAATCTCTTGTTGTGTGGCTAAAAAAACACGAAATTTGAAACACCCCAACAAAGCTATTTTAGTTTTTTGGGGCTCAATTTTTTTGGGGGGGAAATTTTAAACATCCAGGGGTTTTTTGGGCGTTTTTTTTGCTGGGGCTGACAAAAAAAAACCGTCTTTTTCAACGCCAAATATATATTTTTTTTTTGGAAGCCCTAATTCACAAGCAAAGGCAAATTTAACAACGTATCTCTTGTTTTTGGGGCCCTTTAAAAACACGAAATTTGTAACACGCAAACAAAGCTCCCTAGTTTGGGTGGCCAATTCATTGCGAAATTTTACATCCGGGGTTTAAAATTTTAACCCTTTGTTTTCTGCTGGGGGCTGAAAAAAATTTAAACCGTTTTTTTCCCAAACACCAAAAATATATAAAATTTTTCTTGTAGCAAAATTTTCACAAGCAAGGGTTTAAAATTAACCTGTTTGTATTTACATTTAGGAAAAACCCACAGTGTTTGTAAACGACACATAAAAATAAATTTTTCCCTTGGGCCATTTGGAGGGCAAAAATTTATACCCCAAGGGGTTACCCAAGCTTTTTACGGGGTTCTTTTGGAGTAAAAAACCCGGGGGTATATTTATCATAAAACAAAAGCTTCATCAAACGGGTGTCCGTACTTTTTAAGAACAAACAGTTTTTCAACAGAGAGGTGGAAAGGCTCTGAAAAATTTGCGAGGGGCAGTGGCACAAACATTTCTGAAAGGGGCCCGGGTCGCAGCACAGCAAGGGGAAAACTCGGGGCAGGGGTCATTTCGGTGAGGCCACAACTCCGCTGTCATTTTAGGGGGCCGTGTTTTGGGTTCAAAACCCAAAGGGGGTTTTTGGAATTGGGTTGACTAGGTCACCTTTTCCCCCAATGACATCTGAAAAACCCCCCAGCCAAGATGGGTGGGAACCTCAGACACTAAAAATTTATTGGCAGGGGCCCGGGAGCGGGTCGGGCGGCCCTCCCCTTTCCCCCTCACCCCGCCTCTGTCCCACCCCGTTCCCTTGCCAGGGATCAAACTATGTGGCTGGGCTCAAGGGCCCCAAAAAAGCGAATGAAAATTTGAGGAGGGAGTTTAGCAGCTACGTTTGGGAGCGAAGAAATGGGGCCAATACCCCGCTTCTTTTCAGTAGGCGGCAAAGTAAAAGATGTTTTTAAATGGCATGGGAGGGCATGGGGGTGAGAAAGGGCAGCCCGGCTTTTCCAACCGGGAAAAAAAGGGCAGTATGACGATAAACACAAATTAAAGATGATGTAGCCCGACCGCCAACTTTGGGAACCGGGGAAGCAAGGGCTTCAACATCGTCAGAAGAGGGGGTCAGCTTGGGGCGCCCGGCAACGGCGCAGCCCAAGTGGGTTTTGTGGCCGTGAGTCAGCAAGGGGAGCAGGGAGTTTTGGGGGTCGGGAAACCCAAACCCACGGGGTTTGAAAAACCCCCTTCGGGGAAAATTTCCCAAAACAGTACAGCACAGGGGGCCCGGGGGCAGCCGGGAGTATCACCAGTGCGGAGCGTTGGCGTAAAAAAACACTACTCGGCGGTTTTGGCAGTTCTTTTCTAAGAACCGGAGGGGCCCAATAGGGTATAATTTTAAAATTTTGGGCAGAAAGTGAAGCGGGCCAGGGGGCTAACGTTGGCACAAACGGCCCCCCGCAACACAAGCAAACGCACCCCTCCGGTGGGGCCCGGGAGAAAAAAGTGGCCCCCAAATGTGGTGGCCTCCTGCCCGCGCAGCAGCACAGCGGCCAGTGGGGACGCATTGGCCCCTTTCAGCCAGTCAATCTCCCCCCCCCTCTGCAGAAGGGAGCTTTTCTTTTTTGAAAATCCTCCCCCCGGTCCAGATGCCCTGCTTTCCCGCTACTCAGGGGGCCAGCAGTCCCTTTAAAAGAGGGGGATTTTAAAGAACAACATAAAAGCGCCAACCCTCCTAAGGTGCAGCAGCTGACCGTGCTCCGGGCCCCAAAATTTTTGGTACTTGGGAGTCCCTCCCTTTCCAAATGGTGGACTCTGCACCCCTTCAAGAACCAAAAGGTTGTGCCGGCCGAGAGGAGAAATTCCAAGCCGAATTTTCCCTTTTTCCCAAAAAAGGCAGTACCCGCACTTCATAAATATGTAGAACAGAAAAGGGTCATCCTTTACTTTTCGGGTTTTTTTCCAAGGGAACCCCGGCAGCGCGGAACGTCCCGGGGGCGTAACTACGGGCAGGGCCATACATTTTCCCTTTTTTCGGCCCCTGGGGGAATTTGGGTTCCCGCCGGAAGGGGACACCAACAAATTGGACCCGGAAAAACCCCCGTTTCCCCCCCCCTCCACGTTGTCAAACTGCGCTCCTCGCCAAAAGTCCGCCTCCTTCCCCCCCCCTCCCCAAAAACCACCACCATCTCCCGCCCTTTCCCCAAGTACTTCTCCCTCATACCAAAATGTTAGGGCACAAACGGTTCACGCAGTTTCAAAACCTAGCTTGCCTCGGGGAACGAAGTCAAAACAGTGGGGGAACAGCCCCCCGGGGCATGCAGCAAGAAATCGAAGTGTTGGGTTTCTCCCGCCCCAAATTTCAAATCGGAACCATGGGGACGGACAAAGGAGGGAAAATGGTGTCCGCCTCAAACCCAGGGGGGATGGTCCATGCGCCCTGCAGGGGCACGGTTCAATCTGGTAGTAAAAAGGTTCCGAAGTCCTTTCCCCCGATCTTAAACAAATTTTGAAAATGGCCCCGGAAACTGTGCAAAGCCCCTTTTTCCAATTCCCTACAAAGCCAGGAAAAACCCTCCTCGATTGCCGGGGAGAAACCCCCCTCCCCCCCAAAACGCTCTGATTTTGGGGATGTTTTTACCCCTGGAATTCCAGCCTAAAATGTTTGGACCGACTGTATGAACAGAGAAAGGCCCAATTTAAAGAAATTTTTTTATGATCCAGGGGGGACAGAAAGGGGACTCCCCTTGTAACTTTGATGTCACCAGTGGGGACCATGCCTGACACCTGGCCCTTTGTTAGGGCCATTCGAGGAGGCCAAATTTTTTTGTCAGTCGCCAGGAAATAAGGATAAAAAACGTCCTTCCACTCCCTTTAAGTCCCTTTGGGGAACGGGTGGGGTGAAAAATCTGTCCGGGGGAGGGGGGTTTGGGGAAAGTGGCACTACAACCGTGGCCACATATTCCCGGGGGGGCGAAAAAAGGAGGGAGGAGGGGACATTGGGCAGAAAAATTTCTGGTGAAAAAGGGGTTTGGGTTTTCAAAACCCCGGTGACAGAGAGGAGGGGCAGGGGCCCTTGGGGGAGGTTTAAAGGGGATGAGGAAAACGAGGCAGATGACCCCCCAAGCCCTGGGGAGGGATACATGGAAATGGAGGGAGGGAGCCCCTCAAGGGTCACTTTGTGCAAAATGTTTTCCCCCAACAATTTTTATTTTCCTGGGTATGACAGCCGTAGTCACATCCGGCAAGGGATGACTTCTGGCTCTTCCACCCTATTTGACCCTCGCACCGGTCCAAAAAAGGGAAACCCCCTTTTTCCCCCGCCCATTAAGGGAAGACAAACTTTAAAAAACCCAAAGGGAAATCCTCCGTAATTTAGTTGGGCCCCTGCCTAGTGCGGCATCGCCCCCTCTGGGCAGGGCTGACCGGGGGGTTCCCCCCAGCGCTCACCCTACTAAATTTCCGCGGCCCGCTGGGGGGAAAAGGGGGGGGGAAAGGAAACATACCCAGCTCCATCAGCAAGTAACCTAAGTCGGGGGTCACTAATGAGCAACTTCCCCTTTACCCGCCTAGTGAGGAGGGCAGTCACCCCCAGCACAGCAGCAGCAGGGAAAATGGGGGCATTCCCCGAACCAACGGTTGTGGCCTACTTGGGGGCAGCAAACCGGGCCCCCCCCAGTTAAGAAAAATTTCCGGGGGACTACGGGGAGCCAAACTGGATGTTGGCCGCAACTTGCCAGTTTGGGAGGGGGAGAAAGGGTCCGCCCGGGCCCTAGTGGGCATCAGAGCGGGGGTTTTAGGTGGGGGGGGGGGGGGCCATCTTACCCCAAGGAGAACCCCTTTTCCACGGAAATGTTAAAAAGACTGACCTTTGTCAAGTTTAAAACCCCGGGGTGGATCGGCCAAATTTTCCCCACACCAATGCCTTAGGCTCAGTTCCCCGGGTTCAAACTACCTGCCCCAAACCCCCTATTCTTTAGGCCCCCCCCCCCACCCGCCTGAACCACACATTTTGCTGATAGTTTTCCCCATCTTGCCAACCACCTCCTTTTCCAAAGGGGCCGGGATTTGGGGGACCAACCCACCCCAACACTCTGTCATTGTGCCACTCAAAGTGCCCCCATGCTGCTGCGCTTTTTCTGTTGCCCCTACATCCACACGGGGTCAATTTTGCCACTCTTTTTCGGCCTGGTTTCTGTTTTTTCCACCCCAGAATGTTTGAAATTTTGCCAACCCCTTACCTCATCTGTTGCCCTGCATCACCCCCCACTCTTTTGGGCATTGTGCCACCCGCCCGACCTCATGCTCGCCCGGGCCCTGACCTCCCTCTCAGGTCATTGGGGCCCGCTCTGTGGGCCCAAAAACTATTTTGCCACCTGCAGAATTCCATTGTGCCACTCTCTGACCCCAAAGCTGCTTTCTGTGACTCCCCGTTTGGCCCTCCCCCAATGTGTCATTGAGGGCCAAATGTTTTGACCTCATGCTGCTTTCCTTGGGCCCGCTGCCGTGCCCCTCCACACTGTGGGCCCACAACCCCGTTTTTTGCCACCTTTCCCGAATTTGTCATTGTGCCCCCCTGTCTGACCTCATGGGGCTGCCGGGCTGCTGCCTGCCCTTTCCCCGCTGTGTCATTGGGGCCCCTGTCTGACCTTATGCTGCGCTGTTCTCCTGCCCGGGCCCTCCACACTGTGTTTATTGTACCACTCTTTGGGCCCACTCCTTTTTTTCCCCGCTCCAAATTTTTTGTCCCTTTTGCCACTTTCCGACCTCATACCCGCCCGCCGCTGTGGGCCTCCACCCGTTGGGGAAATTTTGCCCCTCTGTTCCCTAATACTGTTTTTTTTTTTTTCCCCCCCCATAAAGCATTGTGCCACTGTCTGACCCATACTGCTCTGCCGTGACCTCCACCCCCGGTACATTGGGGCCCCTCCCGTGGGCCAAAAACTGTTTTTTCCGCCTCCATAAAAGTCATTTGGGCCCCTGGGCCCGCCTCATACCCGCTGCGCCGTTCCTTCCACACTTTTGATTGTGCCCCTCTGTGGCTTAATACTGTTTTTTTTCCCTTTCCCCCCCCATAAAAGTCATTGTGCCACTGCCTGACCTCATACTGCTGGCCCGGGCCCTGACCTCCAAAAATTTTGTGATTGGGGCCACTCTGTGGCCCAAAAACTGTTTTGCCACCTCCAGAATGCCAAATTTTGCCACTGTCCTGACCTCATACCTGCTGGCCCCCCCGTGAAACCCCCACACGGTTTTGATTGTGCCCCCTCTGTTCCTAATACTGTTTTGGCCCCCCTCCAGAAAGCATTTTGGGGGGCCACTGCCCAAACCCATGCGGGCCCGCTGCCAAAGACCCTCCACACTGGTGATTGTGCCACTCTGTGGGCCCAATAAATTTTTGGGCCCCCCCCAGAATGTCCCTTGTGCCCCTGGGCCCGAAACCCCCATCTGCTGTGGCTTTCCCCTCCCCTCCACAAATCTATCACTAAAAGTTGCCACCTGAGCTTTTCAAACTTTTTTTTTTCCCCGCTTTCCCCTAGCAAGACTTTTTCAGGCTACATTCCCGGGTTGGGGTTTTTTTTGGGCAGTTTTTTTCCCTCTTAAGTGGGCCCCGGGGAATTTTTTTAAGGGAAACGATTCTAAGAACGGGGGGCATCATCGGGGGTGTCATACTAAAACACAACAAATTTTAGAAGACCAAACCAAGCTTTCCCTTTCATATTTAAGCTGGGACAACGTTCTACAGCACCCTGCAGGGTGCTGGGCAGCCTGGAAATAGCTGTTTTGTAACGTGATTCGTGCCGAAGTAATTCGGACCGAAACGAATTTTGTCGGAAAATTCGGCGAAGTGACCGAACCGAATTTTTGAGAAATTCGGCCGTCTCTAATAATAATATTCATTGATTAAGTCTGTGATCTCACATTACTGCTGTTTTCCAAGCTACTGCTCTATAGAAGCAGTTAAAGTATTTTGACACTGTACATAGACTATGCTGATACCAATAAATACAAGCAATTACTAAGAAGCAAAAGAAACTTTAAAATGATTGTCCAATGGTCTGGAAGCTGCATGCGGACAAAACCAGGCCCACATATGGCTTTCAATGGCCCCAGAAGTTTGCAGGATAAGCAGTGATATCACCAGCAATCTACTGCGGGAAATTGGTGGTCCTGTGTTTGGGCATGTTTTTGTTTGCAGGCAGCTCTTCAGCCATTTTATCGTTCCAGAAAAGTATACAGTGCAAAAGTATTCATACCCCTGGAACTGTTCCTTATTTTTAAATGTTACAGCCACAAGCTTAAATGTATTATACTGATTTTTTTAATGAGATAGAGCAACACAAAACAGATGTGTAGTATCAGTGAAGTGGAAAGAAAATCATACATGCTTTTTCATATGTTTGCAAATTACAAAACTGAAAAATATGGCATGCATATGTATTCATCCCCTGTACTCTAATACCCCTAAATAAAATCCAGTGTGACCAATTGACTAAGTCACAGAATTAGTAAATAGAGTACATCTGTCTGTAATTTATTCTCAGTATAACTACAGCTGTTATTTGAAGACCTCAAAGGTTTGTTAGAGAACATTACTGATCTTTAAAGCCAAGGAATACACCAGACAGCTCAGGGGTGAAGTTGTGGCAAAGTGTATTGCAGGGTTAGGTTTTTTTAAAAAAATAGTCCTGGCCTTGAACATCTCAATGAGCACTGTTCAATCCATTAACCGTAAATGGTAGTATTCCACAACTGCTAAACTAGACATGGCCGTTCACCTAAACTAAGATCAAAGACAAGGAGAGCACTAAGTAGATAAACAGCCAAGAGGTCACTCTGGAGGAGCTGCAGAGATCCACAGCTCAGGTGGGAGAATCTTTCCACAGGAAAACTACTCATTGTGTACTCCTTTATGAAAGAGTGGCAAGAAGAAAGCCATTTTTGAAAGCCATAAGAAGTCCTGTTTGCAGCTTGTAAAAAGTTGGGGACACAGCAAGTATGTGGAAAAGGGGGCTCTGGTCAGATGAGACCAAAATGCCAAACACTAAGTGTGGAGGAAAACCAAAACTTCACATCACCCTGAATACAACATCCCCAACTACAAGTATGTTGGTGGCAGCATCAGGCTGTGGGATGCTTTGCTTCAGCAGGGACTAGAAAGCTGGTCAGAGCTGATGAGAAGATGGATGGAGCTAAATACAGGGCAATCCTGGAGAAAAACCTGTTAAAGGCTGCAAAAGACTTGAGACTGGAGCATAGATTCACCTACCAGCAGGACAATGACAAACATACAACCATACATAGAACCAAAGCTACAATGGAATAGTTTACATCAAAGCATATTCATTTGTTACAATAGCCCAGTCACAGTCTAGACATTAATCCCATTGAGAAACTATGACATGACCTGTAAATTGCTATTCACAAATGTTTACCAACCAATCTGACAAAGTTAGAGCAATTTTGCAAAGAAGAATGGGCAACCCTAGTTGTAATTGCACCTAAAGGTAGTCCTAGAAAGTATTGTCTCAGGGGGGCTGAATAGGTATGCACCTCACAGTATTCAGTTTTTTAATTTGTAAATAATTGGAAAAGTATGCATCATTTCTTTACACTTCACAAACACTTGCTAATTTGTGTTACTCTATCACATAAAATATCAGTAAAATACATTTAAGTTTGTGGCTGTAATGTTAAAAAATTAGGAACAGTTCAAGGGGTATTTTGTTGCCCACTGCACATGACTAGAAAAGAGAAAGTATGTATAACTTACAGATAGAGGAGTTGAACTGCTAGATGTATTAATAATGGTTTTGTCTGTCTTGGTTCTGGTTCCATCTTGATTGTTTTCCTTCATAAAAAGAGCTAGTTTTTGATCTGCTTTTAAGATGGCTCCTTCTTGAGAAGATGTTTCTTCAGAGCTCAGACCTCGTAAAATGTCAGCTGCAAAGGAGAAATGCTTGTGATTAAAATGTAAATTTTGTTCATTCATTCATGACCGAACATTGTTTGTCCTTATTAATTAAGTAAAAAGAAAATTGCACAAATGTATGATTATTCAATGATAAAGTTGTCTGAATCCTGCTTTATCTCGAGTGCCCACCTGATACATTTTCTATGACATGTCATGTATAATAGGGACACTACTTTAAATATGTTGATAATCAATTTCACCTTCAAAAATGGCATATCTCCACTACACAATGTTGTCATTCCTAAGGCTTTACATTTTTTACCAATCAGTATTTCATTGCATAAATAGGTATACAAAGTACTGATGTGCAAAGGTGTGGTAAGGGATAATTAAATGAGTAATAGTCTATCTGACAACTATCATGCTAAACTTCAGGGGTCAAAGCTGGGGGGGGGGGGTTACACTTAGACACCACTACCTTGAGCACAAATAGAGCATGACCCTTCTGTGTGTATAACTGGTCATATACTAGAGCAAGTGTCAAGCACATTAATCTGGCCACCTATACTATTTTATGTGGCCTCAAAAAAGTTAGACACTGAAAAAGGGGATGGACAAGGTCCGTATGCAAACGGACTGGCTCTCCACTTTCCCCAGTGGATGAAGAAAGCACCTGGCAAAGGCAGTAGCACAGGGAGTAGGCTCCATTTTGGATTAGAAGCTCCCGCATGCACCTCCACACCACTCTTCAGAAACTCACAAGCGGTGGCACAGTTCTGACAGATATTCTCAATCACCCTCCAAGGTATAATATTGTGTTGTGCTGGTCTTGAAGACGGCAAACCCTAAGCAAATTGCCCAAGAAAAAGGAGGATGGGTCCCAAACTGAACTGAGATCATAAAATAATACAAAAACAGAAATTTAAAAGCTAGAGGCCTCTAGAGGCATGAAAACGTATTGTGCAAACACAATTGTTCAATAATGAACACTTACAAATCTCGTCCACATCCTTCAGGAACTTCTCTAAATCTTGGTCTTCAGACATGTTGTTGAATCCTGAAAAGAACAAATAATAAAAACAGTCATTCTGATGTATGCAGAAATTTGCAGTTATGAGCTAGATGCTATTTTACCCTTCATGACTTTCAATGGTTTCCAAATCTGATATCATGATCTGTTGCAGAAAAGCATCATAATTTCTTCTAGCTCCTGGATTATGTCTCTAACCAGACTTTAAAAGCTGAGTGTTCCTGACTAAGATGTTGCTTCATCAGAGGTTTGACAGTTGCTTCCACACAGTGGTTTTCCAAAGTATCAGTACAGAAGATACCGTACTTGCAGAGAGTACACTGCTGGAAAACAAATGGTACGTAGTCTATCCAATGTAAATGCACTTGGCTTTTCAGCAAACCAGTAATTCAGTAATACACTACCTGTAGTCTCAACAATTAATCACTTTCCTTATGGATAGAGGGTTTTTTGGCACTTAAGGGACCACTTTGTGTTTCAGTTCATCTTTCCAACGCATTAGACAGTTGTCTTATGGTAAAGTGGCCCATGAGGATAGATTTTATATTCTTGCACTTTTATTGTATGTGGTCATTATGTATGTTGGAATGGGTTACATTATGTAGACTAGCATGAATGAACACTTAAAGGGTTATGCGCACCATAGACTTTGATGGCATACCAATACAACACACCATCAAAGTGTAATAGGTGTGGGTTCCACTTCTGGAATGTGCACCTATCTAGGAAATGGGACCCCAAAAGTCTCAGCTCAAAATGGAAATCCGGTAGCACTTGTGAGTCTCTATTCTGTTCTATGGGTGTGTTCAACTGTACTTAAAACCTGTATAGAACAGAAGGGAGAGTTGTCCACAAGCACAACCCGCTCTCCATTGTAAGCTGAGACTTCGGGGGCCAGTTCCTGAGATAGGCGTAGGTCCCAGAGGTGGGACACACACCTACCGTAACCACACTTTGATGGAATATCCTAGCATGCATGGGAGGAACAACTTTTTTTAAATATTAAATCAGACAACAAACATGGGTTCAGTTTTTAGCATTGTTGCATTCCAGCACTTGTGTTGTAGGTTCAAATACCGTCATTGACAAGATCTACAAGAAGTTTATACATTCTCCTTGTTTTTTAATGGCTTTCCTCTCATAATCTGTGAATAATAATTTCTGTGGAATATAACAGCACTTTATAAAAATAAATAGTTTGCACAAATAGGAAAAAAACATTGTAGAAACCCTAACCCCTTCCTCCTAAAATTAGAATTTCTTACACTTTAATATTTTCATCTGGGAGACATAATTTTTCTTGTCAGGGCTTTCTGTGATTGATATGAGAGGCACTTTACAAACACTCCAGTAACAACAGTCATGTGGTAAGACGCTAGCACAAGTAAGTGATTTACAGCTATGTGTTATGTGTAATTATGATGGATCGCCATCGAGCACCATGAAGACCTGCCAACCACTGATTGATTTGGGCTTATTATGATTTGTTACAGAATTTACAGAAATGGCAATACAATGTGTTAAATGTCAAATTTAATGTGAGGCATAGAAGAAGCATGAGTGCTTTAGAAATAGGTGAGAAAATTGTTCTTCGGTACTTAGATCTTAATAAATATATTTATTTGTCTGTTCTTTCTGAAGGCAGCAACCTAGAGCAGTATAATACAAAAAACTCACTTGTCACTTGTTACATGAGCTGAATGGGTGAGGGCCCAGTGACATCATTCCTGGAGTAGAGTGCTTTAATTGATGGATAGTAATCTTATGGAATAATTGCCGATTAAAGGGAATCAAAATTACCTGTCAAAGTGACTTTGCACCTTTTTTGTGTATTATTTATTTGTAATATGTGTAGAACATCAAAGGAAATAAATCAAAACCAGTGGAGGAGTTACATAGTTAGTACGGTTGAAAAAAGACATCTGTCCATCAAGTTTAACCCCTTAACGACCTTGGGCGTATGAGTACGTCCCAGGGCCGCTAAGGGGCTTTGCTGGGGGATCGCTCCGCGACCCCCCGCACAGCCGGCGGGTGTTAGCGGCAAATCGCCGCTAACACCCGGCAGTAACAGCGCCGGCGGGTGGCTCCGCCCGCCGGCACTGTTTTACCCATCAGGCGCCGCGGCAAAGATGGCCGCGGCGTCTGAATTAACGCCGATCGGTGATCAGCATAAGCGCAGCTATGCTTCGCCGATCCGATCACCGGGCATTGTGGTGGGGAGCCTTGGGAAGGCTCCCGTCACTTACCCTGGCCGGTTTGCCCCACTTCCGTCCGCAGACCGGAAGTGGGGAAACCGCCATCTTTGTACACCCTAATGCATTGCCTATGCAATGCATTAGGTTGTATTAACAATCATGCCACCTAGTGGTCAAGTACCACAGGTGGCCTCAATGTTACAGTAAAAAAAAATAATAATAAAGTTTTAAAGTTTTAAACTTTTCCCCATTTTACAAATAAAATCATTAAAATAATAAAAAGTTAACATATTTGGTATCGCCGGTCTGAAAAAAGTAGATCAAAAAAAAATTTAAAACAAATTTCCCCCGTACGTGAACAGTAGAAAAAAAAAAATTTTCCAAACCCCAAAAATTGGTTTTTTGGTCATTTTCGTCTCAAAAAAGGGAAAATAAAAATGATAAAAAAAGTCGATGCTTCCCAAATGTAGCGATAAAAAGTACACTTCAGCCTGCAAAAAATCCCCCCTCATGCGCCCGTAGGTGTTAGTACAAAAAATTATGGTCGTACAAAATGGCCCCCCGTGGCGAAAATTTCAAAATAGAAAATGTTTGGAATTTTTTTACGGTCCAAAAACTTTTGGGGGAACCCAAATTTTTTGGTATTCCCGGATGCGTAACAACTGAAAAATAAAATAACAATTATATTTCCCGAAAGTTTGAACCCCGTAAAAGAAAAACCCCCGCAAACATGGCGAAAAAAAAAATTTTTTTTCACAATTGTCCCATTGGATTTTTTTGCGGTTTCCTAGTATATTCTATGATATGGAATAACACATTAAAAAGTCATTTGTCCCGCAAAAAAAAGCCCTCATGTGTTATGTGGGTGGAAAAAAAAAAATTTTATGGCTTTAGAAGGGGGAGGGAAAAAACGAACGTCTCCCCAAAAAAAAAACGCCGAGTTTAAGGGGTTTAAAGGAGTGTCGGGGAACTATCAGATTCCCTCTGAGTTTTCAGAGCTCTTGACAAAAAAAAAAATTGAAACCCAGATTGTGTGCATTGTCCTTTATGTTTTCTTGTGATTCATGGTATCCAGAGATGAGTAGCACAAGATAGCCAACTTTAGAAAGAAAACAAGGTGATGCATTTTTTATCAAAGTTGGTTGCCTTGATGCATGCATTTTGAGTGGCCTTTTTGGTGCCTTTTACATGTAGTTTTGAGCAAAAACTGTAGCTGCTAGATTTTAACTGGAGATCAATAGTAGAATATAAAATGCATTGCATACATTGCTTTCCTTGTTGTGGCATATTTTTGGCCAGTGGAAAAACGCAGCATGACGTAAGTTGTTGGTTCAGGCAGTTTGTGGTATTATTCTTCCCATAGACACATTCAATGTATGTGTGAATGTGTGTTGTGTTCTTTGGATGTGTTTTTGTGACATTTATCCACATTACAAATCATGTAATGTGTCACAAGGCAGAAAATATCGGCAAAAAATTTTTTCTTTTTTTTATGTGATCATGCATTTTTTTCTTGCAAGTTTTGTGAATTTTCTTCAAACTAATGGGGCACATTTATCAAGGCAGTTGTGTCAGAATTCTGGCACAATCTGTGCCAAAAATAATGTTGTACATGCTTTATACCACATTTATTATGTGCAGTTTCTAGACACTTCTGCCCCTCGCCTGCCAAGGGACATAGCCTTGGTAAAAGGAGTGTGGCTTAATGTGCGCCAAAAATGCAATAACATTTTGCCATAGTTAGTGGCATAAACGTAAGTCAACTTAATAGTAGACAGTTCCAACCTGAACCAGATTTATCAACACTATGATAAACGTAGCGCAATGTAAGACTATCTAATCTAACTTAAAACTGTCTTACTGTTAGACACTATTGATAAGTGTGTCCCACTGTGTCTAGTTACATGCATTTACTGGTGCATTTTTTCATTGTGTGTTTTTCCCATCACAAATTATTTGATCTATTACCTAATTTGTAATGTGTAAAAAATAGAAATGAGTCGAATGCGAACCGAATTTTGAATCCCATTAAAGTCAATGGGAGAAGATGTTATGGTTAATTTTTATACCCATACAGGTAAGTAGAAGCTGCAATTAGCATTCATAACAGTAAACTGGATACGTGGAACAACTTAGTGAAGAATATTTGTCTCTAAGAGTCACAGAAAAAAATTCACAGGCTAAAATAATTCATTCCTTTCAATGGCTAACTGAAAAGATGAGAACAGCGTAGCTATAGGAGGTGCAGCGCTGGCAGCTGCTATGGGGACCCTTTGACACATAACAAGACACCGGTATTGGAAATGGCACATGGTAATTTGCAGGAGCCCCCTATCACATTTTTCATCCGGGCCCAAGAAAATGACATATATGTGGTGGCAGCAAGAACAACCCAACAGGGAATATGGAGGCTTAGCTGGTAGTGTTGTAGTTATAGGGGGTGCAGTGGTAGCCCGGGCTGACATCAGTCATCTATTAACTGTTTCAGGGCCCCATGCAGCTAAATCAAAGGGGCCCCCACCCATTACTAGTTCCTATTTTTAACATATCACTGGGCCCTGTAACGGGTGAGCGTTAAAGCGGGTAGTGGACCCACTGGACCACTGCCGGGCTTGCTCCAAGGGGGCGTGACTAAGCGGCCGTCGGGCATCTTTACAGAGCCTTTGATGGTAAGGATGGCTTACCCCAACCGCTGCCAGGTGCGACCTCAGAGCAGTCCCCAGCAGTGGCAGCTGACCAGACAGGCCAGAAGTGCCAAAGGTAGGCACCAACAGAATAGGAACAAAGATGAAGCAGACGGATGCCAACCAGGACGGTTTAACATAACGCAAAGGAACAATACATAAACAGACTGGAAACACCAAGAAGATAAGCGGAGACTAAAGCTAAACTCAGGCAAGGAACCAAGGCACGACCAGGGCAAGAACACAGGCAGAGAACAAGGCAAGGAAACTCAGACAAAGACACAAGGAGACCAATATAGAGACTAACCAAATATAGAGAATACCATAAGGACACAAACAAGACAGCATGCGCACACCAGACAGCTAACAAACCGGATAAGACAACACACAGCAACAACTGCACAGCAAGAGACACTAACCACACAACATGCAACAACAAGGATCAGGCAGGGAGTTTAGGGAGGAGCAGGCTTATAAACCCACAGGTGGAAGAGGACTGGTAGAGGAAGCCCAACCCCGCTGCACACTGTGGGAATAAATGAGTGAATGAAGTGGCCGCCGCCCTCTATAGAGCAACAAGGAGTCAGGGCAGCAGCCAAGATGGAGGAGCAGCATGGCCAGCATGGGAAAAGCCGCACAGCAATCGCAGGCAGTCAAGCAGCGGCGTCAAGAACGCACACGGCGACAGCAGAGGCCGCAGCGAAGGACAGGAACGTGACACGGAACGTGACAGGCCCCTTTTTGATTAGGGCCACTGACAGGAGTACTGCCCTATTGGCACCCCTTTTACAGTAGCCTGACCCCAAAACCAGCAAAAGTGACCTAATGGACACTCAGAATAAAATTAGCAAGAAGAAATTAGTATGTGAAATAAGCTTTTTTTCAATAGGACCTTTACTTACGATGTCTTTTACAGTGGCCTAACCCCAAAACCAGCAAAACTTACCTTATAGACACTCTGAATAAAATTACCAAGAAGAAATTACTATTTAAAACTTGATTTTTTTGAATAGGACAAATAGGATAAATATTAAAAAGATCAAGATTTGTTCATAGTCTTTTATTGAAGAATTGTACTCCAAAGACAGCAAATCAATAGTCTTCTTAAATGCCTATACTTTGCAACAGGCAAATAGGATAATAAACAGAAATTTTTTCTATGCAAAATCGGTGAAATGGGGTCATATGGAAGAACCCTGACAGAAAATTAGGTGGTCTTAAATGCCTATACCTTACAACGGGCAAATAGGATTATAAACAGAATTTGTTTCTATGGAATATCTATACAAAACCATCTAACTCCCTTACTATTGCTGTATATAATTCCCTAAACTAGCTGCCCCCCCCTCCTGAGTAATCCCATTTGCAGCTTTTCCTGTGTTATATCGTTATTTAATGGTATTTCTGCCTGCTGGCAAACCAGCACACACAGATAACAGCGTGTTCAATACAGAGAGTAAGGTGGAAATGGCATTCAACAGGAAACACAGAGACATACACATAAGAGGATCATGTGATTTTAAAAGCCAATGAGATCCCTACACCCTCACTGGTGACGTTTTTGATCCTCCCTCTGTGCTCTGCACTGATTGGCTGGCCGCCAAAACTGAAGGAAGCAACTGAACGTCTGTCCCGAACCTGAATTTTTTACCGAACTTGTGGCAAAAAATTCGGTGCGGCTCAGTTCGGAAAAAAAAGTTCGTGCCGAAGTAAAAATTTTCCGAACGGTTCGCCTCAACACTAGTAAAAAACACAACAAAAGATGCATCCAAAAAACTCAAGAAACATGTACACATAATTTATAGAAAAAAAAAAAAATAGACGTCAGTGATGAGAAAATTGCCATTAAGTAGAAAAATTGGGAAAATTTTGCATACTTAAAGCATTGTGCGTTTCAGAAAAAAAAACTGTAATCAAAAAATATACTCAAATTATAAAATTAAAAAATTTAAATAAAGAAAGAAACAATGGGTCTTATTTATCAAAACTATCAAAGAGTAAGAATGTCTCTGTTGCCCATAGTTGCTCCACTTTCATTTCCTATGCTGCTCTGAAAATGTGAAAGCTAGCCTGTGATTGGTTGCTATGGGCAACAAGGACAGTCTTACTGGTAGCCAGTTTTGATACATGAGGGGCAATATATTTAGTGTGTTTCCCTATTGACTTCCTGCCGTCATCTGGCTGCAGCAGATTTTGGCTAATAAACACCTACAAGAAATAGCATCAGAAAGTACAGAATAATGTATTTAGTGTTTTTTCACTGCTTACCGACATAGGACTTATGGATACGTCCTGATGCCATTAAGTGGCTTTGAAGCAGAATCGCAGCTTAAAGAGAACCTGTCACATAGGTTATGCCCCCCCTTCCTGAGGGCAGCACAAGCTAGTGTCAGACCTGCTGTTTCCAGCGCTTTATCCCTTATTCTGTAAGATTTGGTATTTTTCGAGAATTTAGTGCTCAAATCTGCAGTTTTCACTCAGAAAAGAGTCATGAAAAGAGTCCATTTTTTTCATACCCCCCACACCTGAGGCTAGCCCCACCCACCTCAGCTGATTAACTTATTACTTTGCATAGGTATAAACATATGAATAACTGTCATATGGGCGGGGCTAGCCTTTGGTGGGCAGGGCTAACACCTGCTCATGAATAAGATTTGAGCATTAAATGCTCTAAAACTCCAGCATCTTATAATAAGGGACACAGCGCTGGAAACAGCATGTCTGACACTAACTTGTGCTGTCCTCAGCAAGTGGGGCATAATCTATGTGACAGATTCCCTTTAACATGGCAGCGAGAAGCCTTGTGAAGTCTTCCAGCGCCGCCATGTTTTCAATTTCCCCACTTCCGACCCAAGGCAGGAAGTGGGGAAACCGCCATCTTTGTACAGCCTAATGCATTGCATATACAATGCATTAGGGTGTACAAATGATTGCGCCCCCTATTGGTGAAGCACCCTAGGGGGACTTAGAAAAAAAAAGTTTTAAAATATAAAAAATTAAAAAAGTATTAAAAGTTCAAATCACCCCCCTTTCACCATTTTTTCAAATTAAAAAAATTAAGTAATAAAAAAGTCACACATATTTGGTATCGCCGCGTCCAAAAAAAGTCTGATCTATAAAAATATAACATCATTTACGCTGAACACCATAGAAGAAAATAATTCCAAATGTCAAAATTGCGGGTATTTCGTCATTTCACACCCTATAAAAACTGGAATAAAAGCAATCAAAAAAATTGCATGCATTCCAAACTGCTAGCAATAACAAGTGCACTTTAGCCCGCAAAAAATGCCCCTCACTCACATCTGTAGGTGCGTACAAAAATGTCATTAGTTGCACAAAATGGCGCCGTGGCGCAAATTTCAAAAGTAGAAAATATTTGACTTTTTTTTTTCAGTGATGGAAACCATACATGTTTGGTATTGGCGGATGCGTATCATAAAAAAAAACCTCCCGCAAACATGGCGCAAGTACGTTTTTTATTCACATTTTGCCCCACTTAGAATTTTTTTGCCATTCCCCAGTATATTCTACGGTAATATGAATAGCACCATTAGAAAGTACATCTTGTCCTGCAAAATAAAAGCCCTCATACGTCTATATAGGTGGAAAAATAAAAAAAAGTTATGGCATTCAGAAGGCAAGGATGAAAAAAAATTAGAGCCATATTATTATGACCGTCCGTCAGGAAGGGGTTACATTTCTCTACTGACCTCCAGTCGTCAACCGGCTGCAGCAGTTTTTGCCTAAATAAACCACCTGCAAAAAAGCAGCAATAAAGTAGGTCAAAACGAATCAGTTTTTGCCTAAATGAAAACAAACCTGAGATCAGGTCGATATAAAACAGAAAGTATCCATGAGACTGGCCTGTCACAGAAAGCTGTCAATGTGAATAGTTCAGCCATCATATTCTGCAGCCAGTGCTATTAATACAATTCCAGATACAACTGATAGCAGTATAGAGCGCTGCATGCGATAGAGCAGAGTCAGATTAGTGCTAGAAGTACCCCTGTGATTATAGAAGAAACTGAAATATTGTAATTTACCAGATGAAGAGATCGGTGTCCTGGTCACCTGCACACTGTACACGGCTGGGAGCTCTGTTGCCTAGCAACATGTACACAATGCTGAGGCCTAGCATGGAGTTACACAGCCCCCTCCTCCATGCATTGTATTCCCCTGCAGACACACCCTGCTTGCTGTGCCTCACTCTGCTTTTTGCATGGAGATTGAGACGTGTGTCGCACTGTTTTCTGCGCACTGGGTACAATTTGTAGTTTTGGCTGGTTTCACACAAATATTTTCACAGACTGTTATATGAGTGCAGCTTGCAAGGTTGGTGTTTTTTTATTTCTTTCTCTCTGGATAATGAAGGGCGGTTGACCCAGTGAGAGGCCTGAATTTGGCTCTATTGAGAGGTAAAGATAGCGTAGGACCATCTGACCTGAGATCACGTTGTAAGTTCGTGGGTGGCTTAAGCATTTTTTGATCAAAAACATGTGAACTAAGAATCTCACAGACATAAATCTAATTTTGCCTATTTGGGTTAAATTTGTAGCAAAAATTCACAGTGAAGAAAAAACCCCAATTAAAAAATAACTTTTACTTGATATGCCTTAAAAGAATGCCCTCCAAAATGGAGGACCCACAGCAACAAACACCAAAATTTGTTCTCCTAGAGAGGAAGAAATGCTGGTTCCTCTAAATCTAAATATCCATATAGTGGTACTGACCCAAGGGGTGAAAATTGCCCCCCTCGGCGGAGTAGTCGCCCCAACAGGAGCGGCCCCACCTATTGAGAGCGCACCCTAGGTCAGACCCCTTAAACAGTTCCTAAAAGGATACCAGCAGGACTCCCATATGTGCTATAGACACTCTAGGAGAAACAATTCTATCCACATAAAATCATTCTTTTTAGTCACATGTACAAAACAAGAAAAAAAAAAAAAAAAAAAACAACGTTATGTTGCATCATTGATTCAGAAACCTGTGTGATTTGTTCAAGACCCACAAACAAAAACAACGTTCCGTTGTATCATTAATTCAAAAACCCGTGTGATTTGTTCAAGACCCGACGCGTTTCCCCCAAAAATTCTATAGGGTTCATCAGGGGTAACAAGAGAACATTTAGCCAACAAGACTAAAATCACAGTATATATAGACTAATAGATAAAGATACTTAGCAATGATATCCTTAATGGTGGTAATGCCGTCAAGATAATCCAATAAGATACAGATTGATGATGTGTCTGATGCCTCAGTGTGGACGATACTGCCATGCATCCATGCTCCCCATGGAGATCTTTAAAGTGGACACCACCGGAAGTGATCTCACAAACCAAAACATCACTTCCTGTCTCCTTCCCCCCCCACGGAGATCAATTCAGGCCCGCAGAGGGAGTAGAGATCTCTCATTCCCAGATAGTTCACATGGGAAGAGCAGGTCGCCCCCTTTTGGTGGGTAAGTGAGGCGTCTACCGCCACTAACACCACATAACATCGCTGCAGAGGTGCGACGGATGTACATGCGCAGACACCGTTCAGAGCAAAACGCTACTCGACGGTGCAACATCCCAGCGCCAATACAAACATAATAACAGCGAACATATATGCATACTTTGCTGTATAAAAATCATCCAATCTATACATATGAGTGTAATAGATAGAGAGGGAAGCATAAAGCATCGCCACCTGAGGATCATAATCAGATAATAAAAGATCAGAATAGATGTGTTGGTGGACAATCCTGTCCCTATAAGCCAACACTGGCACGATCACCAAAGTGAACCTTCATACCTTTAGGATATTATATAGATATAGAAAATACAGTTAAAACACCTTTGTCATAAACAATAGATATACGGCTATACCCAGTACATAATTGTAAAAATATACTGTAGTGAACTCATTTGGATATATAAAGTAATGAATAATGTTACAAGAAGCAGCCAAAATACAGTAACTCATTCAGGCCACTCGGTTGCATAGTTTTGAGCCTATACGTCCATTCAGTCTCCTTACAGAGGAGGATTTTATCTATGTCACCTTTTCTAGAGGAAGTCTGGATTTTTTTCAATACAAACAAAAGAAAGACAAGTATAATCACCCTTGTGGTACTCCCACACATGACGGGCCAATGGGGTGTCTCTGCGATGTCTCACATCCCCCAAATGTTCACCTATCCTAGTTTTGATGTATCTAGTTGTTTTTCCTACATACTGTTTTTTACATTGACAGGTGCAGAGATAGACTACCCCTTTAGAGTAACAATTGAAGAATTCTCGGATCCTGAAGATTTGTCCTGTGACCTGACACACAAATTCCTTGGTTTTTTTGCACATAGGGGCATGATACACACTTACCACAATTGTACATACCAATAGGTCTACGTTCTAACCAAGACTGGGGTTTGGGTGGAGGGGTGTAGTGACTATGTATTAATCTATCTTGCAGGGACCTCCCTCTCCGATATGTCACAGAGGGTCTAAATGGAACAACTCCTTCCAAGTCCTTGTCAGCTCGTAATATATCCCAGTATTTCCTCAAGATCTTATATACTTCATCACTACAATCATCATACGTCCCAATTACTCTCACTATCGATTTCTCTTGGTCTCTTTTTGGACTAGGGTTGAGAAGGGACGTTCTATCCTTCTCCAAGGCATATTTAAAGGCCGATTTTAAAATCGGCAAAGGATAACCCCTATCCAGAAAGCGTTCCTTCAGGTCATTGGACTGTGCATAGAATTCTTCAATGTTTGAGCAATTACGCCTCATCCTAAGATATTGTCCCTTAGGATACCTCGTTTTAAACTCGTAGATGGTGGCTCTCCCATCTCAGTAGATTATTAGTTGATGTAGGTTTCCTAAAGGTGGTTGTTTGTAGGTTACCTGCTTCATCCTTCCAGATTTTAACATCCAAAAATGATATTTCTCTCTCATGGATTTCTGAGGTAAAACTAAGACCAATTTCATTGATGTTAAGAGTATCAATGAAAGAATGAAAGTGAGCCTCAGTGCCCTGCCACAATATAAAAACATCATCATCATTTTGGAGGACATTCTTTTAAGGCATATCAAGTAAAAGTTATTTTTTAATTGAACTAAGAATCTCAAAAGTTTTTTCATGTATGATAGATAGCATAAATGCTTCTTTAGGGATTTCCATGTAATGTATTGCTCTTTTTGCAGTGGTGTGCCACTGGTAATGGTGTGCGTGTGTATATATATATATGCCGCAACCATGCCAGTGGCACCCAGGTTCACATTGTGTGTTTTCAGGAATGTTTTTTGTGCAGAACTATACGTTGTATTTGGCATATATTGCTTTTAATCTATATAGGGAGGAAGGGATGCCTCCATTTTGGTTTCCTGAATACTGTTAATGGACACATATTGCAAAGTGACTTGTTTTTGTAAGATCTTTAACATAAAAAGCAATCCTTGTAGTGAGATAACCCCTTTAAATAAAAAAGCGTTAAAACTGGAATGTGCTTTTGTGCCTTGTGTGTTTTGTGATGCAAGTTTCCGTGATATTTTTACAACAAAAATGTGTATGTGTGTTTTTAGTGGCATTCTTCCCATAACAAATTATGAGAAGGGGAACATCTCTCCTTATGGAGAGCACCAGTTAAGGCGTGTAGTGTTTTGATTGCCTTTTAGCCCACTACTAAGCATCTGCATATCACAAGGCATTATGGGAAAGGAGCTGGAAAGCTCACTGCGACCTCTATAGGTTGTAACAAATCCTCAATTTGCTTCTGATTCACTGAATCTTTGAGAAGCAAAAGGGAATAATTGTCAAGACAATATTGCTCACCTACATACGCGTATGTAGATGAGCAATATTGGCTTGACAATTATTCCCTTTTGCTTCTCAAAGATTCAGTGAATCAGAAGTAAATTGAGGATTTGTTACAACCTATAAGAGGGCGCAGTGAGTTTTCCCCAGCCCCTTCCCATAATGCTTGTGATATGCAGATGCTTTAGTAGGCTAAAAGGCAATCAAAACACTACACGCCTTAACTGGTGCTCCCCATAAGGAGAGATGTTCCCCTTCTCAAAACCCACTAAATTGCCTCCCAACCAGTCAAGCCAATATTGCTCTGCTCTACACTGATGAGGGGCAAAACCCCGAAAACGCGTATGTAGATAAAGCAATTTTGGGCTTACAATTATTCCCTTTTGCTTCTCAAAGATTCAGTGAATCAGAAGTAAATTGAGGATTTGTTACAACCTATAGAGGGCGCAGTGAGCTTTCCAGCTCCTTTCCCATAATGCCTTGTCATAACAAATTATGTGATACATTTCATGTGATGTCATATTTCTGCCTGAATCTCCAGATACCTCTCCCCACGCAATCTCCGTTTATAGTAGGATCTTCTTCTCTACTCCCCATGTCAGCTCCTCACACAACCGTCTCCAGGACACCTCTCGTGCTTCCCCCATACTCTGGACCTCAGTACCCCAACACATCAGACTCTCCGCCACCCTCACTAGTTTCAGTAGCAACCTGCAAGCCCATCACTGCAGGAGCCTACAACTTACAATAACCATACTTGCCAACCCTCCCGGATTGGGCCGGTCATTCCTGTTACTAAGAGCCGTGTGTGTCGTCGTCGTCTTCTCCCCCCCCCCACACCCTTCCCCCCCGCTGAATAGCTGCCGGAGGTTCTTTATTTAAACGGCATCAGGGTAGCGTCTCTTGGCGCTCCCCTGAAGCTACTGTCCTTCGCCCCTGCCCGGAAATGCTCTCATAGCTTCGTAGGAAGCTACAAGAGCACTACTGGGAGAGAGAGCGTGGCCCCTATCTCTAGCAGAATGAGTAACCAGGATGCCGGCAGGACAGGTGAGTGCAGGGATGGCTGTATGTGTGTGTGGAGGGGGGGGGTGTGTGTTCAGTGAGCGGGGAAGAGGTTTGTGCAGTAACTCAGTGTGTGTGGGGGAGGGGTACGTGTATTGCAGTGTGTGGAGGAGGTGTGTGTGCAGTGGCTCAGTGTGTGCAGGGGAGGGGTACGTGTATTGCAGTGTGCAGAGGAGGTGTGTGTGTGTATTTCAGTGTGCGGGGGTGGTGTGTGTGCAGGGGCTCAGTGTGTGCGGGGGAGGAGTACGTGTATTGCAGTGTGCGGAGGAGGTGTGTGTGTATTGCAGTGTGCGGGGGAGGTGTGTGTGCAGTGGCTCAGTGTGTGCAGGGGAGGGAGTATGTGTATCGTAGTGTGCGGGAGAGGTGTGTGTATGTGTATTTCAGTGTGTGAGAGGGGTGTGTTGATTTCAGTGTGTGGGGGATGGGTGTGTGAATATCAGTGTGCGTGCAAGGAGTATATGTGTTTGAATGTGCAAGGGGGTAGGAGTTGCCCTCTGCTCTCTGTCTCCTGCCCCCTGCGTTCTGTCTGGCGGCTGCAGGGGGCAAGAGATAAGCCGCAGGGACGACTTG